>JAPMUY010001043.1:142500-157500 GCA_026901105.3 Galaxias olidus
GTGTGTGTGTGTGTGTGTGTGTGTGTGTGTCTTTGTGGTTGTGTGTGTGTGTCTGTGTGTGTGTGTGTGTCTTTGTGGTTGTGTGTGTATGTCTGTGTGTGTCTGTGTGTGTGTGTGTGTGTGTGTCTGTGGTTGTGTGTGTGTGTCTGTGTGTGTGTGTGTGTCTTTGTGGTTGTGTGTGTGTGTCTGTGTGTGTGTGTGGGCCGTGGCCGCCAGCTGAGCCACAGCGGGATCTCTCCACATCTGTCAGCTGCCGTGGTCCTGGAGTAAAGGCTCCTCTGGCTCTTCACCATGCTCCACCCCAGGGTAGGGGGCCCCGCAAGACACAGAGAGGATGGAGGTGAACAACATGGAGCGAGGGATTAGTAGCCGGAGAGTCAGACAGAGAGAACGACCGCGGGACTAACGCCGGGGGAAAGAAGGAAAGAAATAGGAAAGAGAGAGAGAGAGAGGGGAGGGGGTGGGGGGGCTGTGAGCCGGAGTGGAACGAAAGAAACCATGACCTGTAAAATGAAGAGACGGAGCAAACGGAGGGAAGGCCACTGACCGGGAAACGAGAGAGAAGACGAGGGGGCGCCTCCTGAGTAAACACTCCCACACACACACACGCACGCACGCACACACACACACACACTCTAACGGACACAGGACTAATGGCCGGCGTCAATCGAGGTCACGGTGCGACGCTCACCTGAGACGCTGACCTTTCATGGCGGACGCGGCCCGGCCTCCGTATCTAACCGCAGGGAATTCGCCACGGCGTTCCCAAAGGGCCGTCTCTCTCGCGGCGGGGCCCCCAGTCTGTTAAGAAGGGCCAGTCAAAGGGAGCGGTTTAGGGAGGGGCTCAAAACAAAGAGGCGGTAGCTCTCGTCGGGCCTGTGACAGAGTTCATCTGGTGACTCAATGCAGCTAGGTGGGGTCTGGAACGTTCCGCAGGCCAGAGGTTGTCGGGCCTTCAAACCGACGACCCTAGCACCGTACGGGAAGCATCCTAGGACTACCAACTAGGGATGTCAAACCGGCAGAGGAGGTACAAGTGGCTAAAGCAGAGGTAGAAGTGGAGGCCAGCGGAGCAGTCAACTGCTCCGGAGAAAAATCCGGGGCTCGGTGGCAAGGGCCGGCCCAGACTATTTCTTTTCCCCATCCACTCCCATGACCTTGACTTCCGAACAACGCCAACTGCCCGGGACACAGGACAAATAAAAGAATCCCAGGATCAACAGGCTGCTCTTCTCGTGGCAGCCAGCCGTGTTTCCGCCAGCTTACTGCAGCCCCTTCACCCTGTTGTTAAAGAGTCAAAGCCCTCCCACATTGATCAGGTGGGCTAAAACCAAACATCTGCTCGGCCCAACACTGAGCACTGACAAACGAAGAGAGTGAAGAGGCCGATTTTAGACAGTAGGAGACGGAACCGGGGATTATTATATGAGAGCGACCGGGAACCCACTTGGGCCGGTCCTCAGAGTAAAGAGAAGAGAAGAGAGGAATAGAGAAATGCAGCAGAGCGGAGAGGAGAAGAGAGAATGCGACCCAAGCCCAGCACTGATTGATCCACCATGGAGAGAGGGCTTTTATACGCATGGCTGGGTCCTGTCACAAACACTTTCACACACATGCGCACACACACACGCACACACACGCACGCACGCACGCACACGCACACACACACACACACGGCCAAACCCTGCTGCACTTCAAACTGTGTTTGATTTAGTGTCCCTGGGTATCCACTAACTCTCACCTTCTACCAACCTCAGTCTGAACACAAACACACACACACACACACACACACACACACGCACGCACACACGCAGACACGCAGACACGCAGACACACGCAGACACGCAGACACACGCGTGCCCTGAATGGCCCCGTTACAGCCCCGTTCTGTCAGAGCCATGTTGTGTTTCTGCTAGATGGTGGAGGCTTTTCTCTGACCACCTCTCACCACGGTCCTCCAGTCAGCCTGGGCTGCAGGGAGTCATCCCCACACCCACCCCCACCCATCCCCCCACCCCCACCCCACCCCACCCACACCCCCAACCCCACCCACACCCCCACCCACACCCCACCCCACCCATCCCCCCACCCCCACCCCACGCCACCCACACCCCCAACCCCACCCACACCCCCACCCACACCCCCACCCCACCCATCCCCCCACCCCCACCCCACCCCACCCACACACCCCCAACCCCACCCACACCCACACCCATCCCCCCACCCCCACCCACCCACACCCCCAACCCCACCCACCCATCCCCCCACCCATCCCCCCACCCCACCCATCCCCCCACCCCCACCCCCCCCCCACCCCCCACCCACACCCACACCCCACCCACACCCCCACCCACACCCACACCCACCCACCCCCCACCCACCCATCCCCCCACCCACACCCCCACCCCCAAAGTCTCAGCTATCCCAAGTACAGTGACCCAAAACGTGACGCCCATACACAGCCCCCCCCCCCTTCCCCTTCGTCCACCAAAGAGAAACGACCAAGCACGACAAAGAGGACTGGAATCTCTTAACCTCTAAGTTTAACGGTGAACGTACGGGGAGGAAAGGTTAGGGAGAGCAAGAGGGCGAGAAAAAACTAAAACAAAGAAAGAGTCCGGTCCCTTAGTCTTCCTCCCGCCGGCCCTCCTGACATTGAAGGGCCTTAATGAGAGGAAAGTGTCTTCATCGATTCACCTGCATTCTACCACTGTGATTGAAGAGGGGGGGGGGGGGGGGGGGGGGGGGCCCGGACTGGGCGAGAGGGGTAAATAGAGGGAGAGAGAGAGAGGAGGAGGAGTACGAGAGAAAACGAGAGAGATGGAGCTAAGGTGAGAGATAGAGCTGAGGAGAGAAAGAGAAAGAAGGATGGAGAGCGAGAGAGAGAGATGGAAGGAGAGAGAGAGGGGAAGAGGCGGGGGCACCAACTGAAGTGGCGTCCGTGAAGTGCAGCCAGCTGAGGCAAGGTGAGTCCGTCGGAGGAATACAAATGCCGGAGTTTGGGAGCAGCATCAGGAATAAGGACCAGAAACAGCCAACTAACCAGCAGAAAGAAAAGAACTCCTCTTCCCTGTCTCTTCATTTGACTGATCTGCAGTATCCTCACAGCAATATTTGACCAACACGGTTTCGTCAACACGGGTCTGCAGGTCCTTTGGTGCTGCACGGCGTTCCACAAAACAGCAGACAACAACCCACATTTGAACTTTGACCCTTTTCTTCATTGCCTTTTTTTTATTATTACTATTTCGACTCTTTCTCACCCAATAGATACCCGCTGAGCGCAACCGTTCCCCCCCCCCCACTGTCAGGTCGACTGAAGCAAACGTCGAAAGATTTCGATATGGCAACACGGACGCCCATTCTCCCGTTCTCCCCGTCCTCCTCCTTAAGTGCGGCCTGAATTCATCTGACCAGACGTCGACTGGGACTTTACGGAGAAAAAGGCAAACATGCATCGTGTACATAACAAAGCCCATCGTCACGTAGGATGGAGTTACAGTGGCAAAAGGCAACAGTATCTAAGTCCATCGGAGAGATAGTGTTTATGTCTTTATGTAATAGAGCGAGAGAGAAAGAGAGAGAGAACAGGGGATATCCTCCACATCGATCGTGCACATGGGAGGGCAAAGCCCACCTAACCCCCCCTCCCGGCAGGGGATTAGACGCGGCGGGGTCACTGAGGTGCAGCGTGCACGGGGGGGATTTACAGCGGCACCGCCACGCGCACGGGCCCACGGATTACGGGACGCCGCGTCCCTACTGGGCGACCGGAGTGTGTGTGTGTGTGCCTCCTCTGCCGGCGTTTGAAAACGGAGCGGTGGAGGAGAGGACGCCCCCCCCCCCCCGCCCCCCCCGGTCCATCTGTCCCGTGTTTTGTTTGTGTTCCCACCACGCTCCCTTGGCGGCGCTCCTCCACGCCGCTCCCTCCGCTCTCCGACGACGCCGTCCATCTGCGTGTCACTTCCACTCTCTCTCTCGCTTTCATTGGACTCCTTTCTTTCGTTCTGCCCGCCCCCCTCCAACCACGTTCCTCCCTTTGTTTACGTCCCTCTCCTCTCTCCCCTTTTCTCCTCTCTCCCCTTTCTCCCTGATTGCAATTAATGCCCCCCCCCCCCGCCTTTAGGCATCCGGTGTTTCCATAGTAACGGCCCTCTGCAGTCCATACTGGATACTAGTCGTCTAGGCAACCGTGCGCAAGGCAGGATGTTTGTGTGTGTGTGTGTGTGTGTGTGTGTGTGTGTGCTTAATTTGGGTTTGCCCCATGCAACAACAGGGTTTTGTGTGTCTGGGATGTGCTCCAGTTCATTGTGTGTGCCACTGTGGGGTCTTCTCCCTCCCTTCATCTGCTGTGCGGTCTCATGGCCTGTCCCCGTGGAGGGACGGTAATCCCCCAACCCAGCCCGGATTGGGGCAATCTCATGAGACAAACAGGAACAAGCTGCTGCTTTCTTTCCTCCTGCTCCTCCCACGGTAACACTGGCCATAATCAGGTGCACAGCTGACGGGACACAGAGCTGGGAGATTGTGTGTGTGTGTGTGTGTGTGTGTGTGTGTGTGTGTGTGTGGACTTGCATGGATAAAATGTTTTGATTAAAGTGTATAGTCCTATGTGGTGATAGCAGGCATGGGTTAGACCCAGAACATCAGTGTGTGTGTGTATTAGTGGTAGCCACGTAAGCAAGCGCACACATATCTGACGTTAGCTGTGGCTGACTTTGCTTTCAGGCTATCAAATACGATACACTCTGCAGCTTTTAGAAATATATTATGTTTTTCCTTAGACGCGCTCTCTCAGGTACGGAAATTTGACACAAGTGGATTTTACGTAAATTTGTACCGACATAAATCAGTCGGGAACCTTGAAGTGCCAAGTTCGGTCCCTAATTAGAGGGCCAATTTGTGTGTGAACTTGCAGGGGGGGGCGTGGATAAGTGTGTGTGTGTGTGTGTGTGTGTGTGTGTGTGTGTGTGGGAGAACAGAGGGGTTGTTCCTGGCCCTGGGGTTTCTCTATTCATGGCCCTGTCTCTGTAGCAAGGACAAACCCCTAATGCTGGATTACCAACAGCTAGTCACACACAACACGAGAGACAGAGAGAGAGAGTGAGAGAGAGAGAGAGAGAGAGAGAGAGAGAGAGAGAGAGAGAGAGAGATGTAAGCTAGATACAGAGGGGATTCACGGTTGTAGAGAGACAGAGGGAGAAAGAACGAGGGATAAAGGGGACAAGACGATTAGTCAGAGGAGAGGAGTGAGGAAAATGAGAAATCCATCCATCTTCTCTGGACTTGTGGGACTTGTAGTGAACGTAATGTTCCTCTTCCAGTAGCACGAGGCCAGGAGCGATGTGTGTGTTTGTGTCTGCGTTGGGTAGAGGACCCCCCTTTGAAGCTACAGCGGCGGAACACGCTAAGTGCTTCCATGTGCCGTCTTTCACAGACGAAAGGCAGAATAAGATTTATTTTGTGATGCCTCTTTATGACAAGTAGGTTTTCTCCGAGGGAAACACCGTTGGGGCTGTTGGCTATCGGCACGCTTCACCTTTGTGGTCGCTAGCGCAGTGGCGAAACGCACGGCCTGGAGAAACGAGCGTGCAGCTCAGGATTGAAACAAAACAAAGATGGCTGGAGGTCAATTGCTGAGTGTTTATGGTTTCCACCAATCATAATCATGGGGGGGGGGGGGGGGGGGGGGCGGCCGAGTTAAGTACAGGTTGGGATTTCCACAGCTGTGAAAAGCTTGAGGGAACAAATAATTAATGAGCACCTTCGGAATCCGCCGGAGGAACGACCCCCCTCTTTTTTTGGTGCTCACATTTGCCCGGTCTGGGGCTTGATTGACGTGGCAAAGTGTACCAACGGCGCTGCCAAAGACTCGACGCGCTGGCGCCGACACAAACGTTTGCTGCCACCTCCCGTGACACCTCCTGCCTGTGAGACGGGTCTTTGAATCGACGGGTCGGCATATGCCATCCGAGTCCGCTGCTTTTATCTGAGGGGAAGGACGTGGGCAAGCTGGAAATACTGCAGGTACATCATCTAATGAAGGGAATAAAACACACACACACACACACACACACACACAGAACAGGGAAGGAACAGCAAACTAAAGTCTTGGCTGGAGTTTGTGTTTGCCAGAGCGTGGGCAGGAGGAACATTTGCTGCATAAGGCAACAGCCTACAGTACATGAAATGCATTTGTTATAGACTGTATTAGGGGGAGTATGCTTGTGTGTGTGTGTGTGTGTGCGTGTTCTTGTGTGTGTGTGTCTGTGTGTGTAAGCGGAGGGCAGACCATCTGTCAGCAGGAGAGGTGAACGCTCCAAGGAAACAGCACGTGTCGTGAATCTTGTCAGTGACAACTTCTGCAGAGCTCGTAACATCAGTCCTGCATTCCGACGCACACACACACACACACACAAACACAGAAAACAACACCGCTCGACAGCAATGCAAAGGCACACTTACGCCCTTCTCTTTGATCCCACACTGACACAAAACACACACACACACACACACACACACACACACACACACACACACACAGAGAATCAAACCCTCCACGCGTCGGCTCCCTCACGTGTGCTCCACTGCTCTACTTTCCCCTCATGTAGCTGTATGGGTATGAGAGGGCTCGTCACGCAGGCACCGACACACACACACACACACACACACACACACACACACACACACACACACACACACACACACCTAATGTAGAAACGGATCGGCAACTCATCAGACACCAACACGCATTACAAACTCAACACACATGCAGACACGCTTCCCTAACGTATAAATAGATCAGCATTTCATCAGGCACCAACACTGAGCAAAACTCATCCCTACTTTAAGCATGCCTAGCGCTTCAGCGTGGCAGGAAACACGGAGGGAGTCACGGAGAGCAGGGGCACAAATGGACTCCATCCATAATAGAAGCAACGGCACCTATCTGGGAGTCGGAGAAATGAGACCCAAAGTCCAAAAACATGCTAGATAAAAGATGTTATTTATAATAACGCATCGTCCGTCCAGTGTGTCCACACATGCCAGGTGACAAGACGGTGCCTTATCAAAGCAGCAAACTCACACGACAGCAGTGCCTATTACAAAACCACAGGGGGTCCCAGCATGTCAGGGGCAAGTGGTCGTGTGCACAGTTTGTTTAGAAGAGCGTCATACAGCCAGACGACTGTTCCTTCAGGCTTAGGAAGGCTTTCCATTATCCCGGAGACCCAAAGTCCGACTCGCGGAGGCCATCCTAGACTCCAGCCCTACTTCCTAGTTTCAGTTTGCCGTGCAGCCTTCTCCTAAACCTCTCCCCACCCCTGGGACCCAGAAAGAAAAAGAGGAGACGTCAAAAGGAGAGAGACGAGGAGTGAGGCCGGAAGTGAAGTGGAATCCATTTTGTCTTCACGCGCGATCACGTTGGCCGACAAAGGCACAGTGTTCCCCGTTCAGGACCGCAAACCCCGTCCGCCCCCCCACCGTTTCTGCAGGGGGGGGGGGGGGGGGGGCTAGGTGGTTAACATGTTGTGCTGGTGTGATTCCATGAAAGCAGGGGGGGAGGGAGTAGAAACTGGTGACATGCCTTTCAGGGGTAGAAACCGCTGCTATATACTGGCAGTGTGTTCTGTGTTCCCGCTGTGTGTGTGTGTGTGTGTCCTGGCCCTGGATCTGTGTGTTCTCCCGGGCCCCTTCTTTCTCAGCAGGAGTCCCAGGCTTCCTGGTAATAGAGGTAGTGAGGACACTCTCCAGTAGCGAACACTCAGCCAGGAGCCCCTAATCACACTCTCTCTCTCTACGCACACACACGCTGGGTGTGTGTGTGGGGTGTGTGTGTGTGTGTGTGTGTGTGTGTGCACTTGTCCCTCTTACTCTCCGCACAATGGTACAATAGGCTGATGTGACAACCACTGTGTTACGTAAGAGGGGAGAAGCAAGAAGAGGAGGGCGGAGGAGCGGGAGGATGCGGGGAGGATGAGGGGGGAGCGGAGGAGTGGGAGGATGAGGGGGGGAAGAGGGGGGAGAGGAGGAGTGGGAGGATGAGGGGGGGAGCAGAGGTGGCAAGGCAGCGTCTCGTGTCGACTTTACAATGGGACGGTGTTACATAAGAGATCCACCGAGGCCCCCTGTGGATGAGATCATCATTACCCGGCGACGAGGCAGGGCTGGTGGAGTACGACACACACACACACACACACACACACACACACACACACACACACACACACAGTGTGTGACCCCCCTCCCAGTCCACAAACACACTTTAGAATTCTCTACCTTTCTCTTGTTCCCTTACCCCTCTGCCCCGTATTTTCTCTCTCTCTCTCTCTCTCTCTCTCTCCCTCTTGAACTCCATTTGCTGCAGCCAGCCCCAGGCATGAGATGATGAATGTTTGAAACGGGGGAGTTTTGCAGGAATGACTCGGAGCGTCAGCCTATGACCACTCCCTCTGTCTGTCAGAGCAGAGGACCCTGCCAGAGTTGACCTGTGATTCCTTTCGGAAGCACAGCGGGGTTCAGATGGACCCTTGAGAGACACTCTCTCTCTCTCTCTCTCTCTCTCTCCTGGGCTCCGGCGGCTCCGCCCCCTTCAAACAGATCTTAAGGTGAGCTATTAAAAGTGTCGGGCTGAGACCGTGACCCTTAGAGAAGGGAGGGAGAAAAAAAAAGAAGAGAGAGTTGCCACGGCAACGGCAGGAGTGATTCACAGCGCGTGTCAGGGGACACGCACCACGGCCACCACTGTCTGTGTGTGTGTGTGTGTGTGTGTGTGTGTGTGTGTGTGTGCACCTCCGTCTATTAGTGGCTGGCGTTCTCACGTCATCTGACCCGTGGACTGAGAAGAGTCCCGGCCGACTGGCTCTGTGCGCGTCCGCCCCCTACAAGCCAGCCAATCCCCTAGGAACGCCACGGGAATGTTTATTTGAGCGTGCTGGGATCCTAACTGCCTGTGACAGACACTGTTTGTACTCTATGTTTCGTAGCTACACACTTTCTACCTCTCCTAGGTTGCGTTCCAACTACTCGCTACTTCTCTGCACTCGTCCAGGAAGCCATTTTGTGTTTCTCCACCACCAGGATTCCGTGTGGTTTTCATCGAGATTCTGGATTTTTGTTGTTGCTTATAGAACAGACTTTAGATGAACGTGCACTGTGCTCACACTCTTTCCTTCTTTCTTTCCCTCCCTCCCTCCCTCCCTCCCTCCCTCCCTCATCACACTGGCGCACTGCTCATTAGGTTTCTGTCAGTTTTGGTCTCTCTCTCTCTCTCTCTCTCTCTCTCTCTCTCTCTCTCTCTCAAACTCTCAAACTCTCTCTCTCAAACTGTCATATAGTTTCAGAGTTTCCTAGATCCATCTCCATCTTCCTCTCTCCCTCCATCTCTCTCACTCTTCATTTCTCCTCATCAACCTAGGGAGGGTAAAGTGAAGTCTTCTTTAGGGGGCCGCTCTCTCTCACTTTGACTTTGTCACGCTCTCTTCCTCTCTCTCTCTCTCCCTCATTTGCTCTTGTCTCTCTTTCTGTCTCCCTCCATCTCGGTCTTTATTTTTGCTCTCTTTGGCTCCTCCGTTTCGGGAGGGTTTTCGGGGGGGGCAGCTCGGTAATCAAAGCAGAATGCACCGCCACCCACCCTCACAGGGTGGAATCGTGACTGCTGCTCTGCTGCAAAAGCCGAGAGGAGCGGGGAGGCACAGCCACACATCAGACCACACGCGCGCGCGCACACACGCACGCACGCACGCACGCACGCACGCACGCACGCACGCACGCACACCGGGTGCGAACGGAGGGCGAGGTGAAAAAAGAGAGAAGGTGAGACCACACATGTTGTCAGCGGCGAGGTTGGCTCGGCTCGGAGGAGCGCGCCAGGAGGGGTGGAGCTGTGGGGAGGAAAGGAGACCGGGAAGATCCCTCCATCTGTCCTCCAGACCTCCTGCTCATCCCTCCTTCAGTGCTCCTGCTGTCGTTTGTGTGTGTCACAGAGTGTGTGTGCGCGCCGAGACGTCTTCCGCTGCCAGCCGCCGTCGTCGGGGTAACCTTACCGAGTGACGGACACACACATACACTGCATCCCCCCACCCCCGTGGCCTTTACTAGAACCCAGGAGAAGGAGGAGGTGCATGGGGGAGGGGAGGGGGGGGGGGGGTGTCACCCTTCGTCTCCCTCCTGGTCGGACAGGGGTCCCGTCCACCAGCACCGGTGTTCTGACAGAAGCCGTCGCTCACCCCGCTGGTCCGGCCAGTCCCAGCTCCCCTCGGCAGTATTAAAGCCGGACAGGCTTTAATACTACGCTAGGACGCGCCAGACGTTACGCTAGGACGCGCCGGACATTACGCTAGGACGCGCCAGACATTACGCTAGGACGCGCCAGACGTTTCCCTTGATCGAGTCATGCACCCAAATAGCCAGTGGCTCGGATAAAACATGTAACAAAAAAACAACAACGACTCGCATTTCACTCGACGCACGAGATCCTGGCATTGCCGGTTCTCTGGCGGGCTCTGGACGAAGAGCACTGAAGGTCCTCCACACGGACGTAGACAGTAGACACCATCAGGTAGGACCCTGTGTTTGAGCACTCACTCCACTCTACGGGGCTACTCCCCTTAGACTGCAGTCTGGTGGAGGCACCCTCCACACGGAACTAGGGCTTCATTTTAAGCACTGGCAGTTGTCGGTACCCAGCCAGTGTTACCAGTATAAAGGTCACTGCAACCCCCCCCCCCCCCCCCCCGACTACATCACAGTCAGCCTAGCGACCGGTCGCTGCCCCCCCCCCCTTACCTCCTCCAGCACGGAGTGCACCAGGCAGGCGGCGGGCGGGGACACCCCCCAGGGGTCCTCGTCCACCAGCAGGGCGTCCAGCGTGCCCTTCTCCACCACGACGTCGTAGGCGGCGTCGGGGAAGACCAGCCGCCGGGCGTCCATCTGGTGCCAGGTCATGGCGGGGCAGCGGGCGGCGTGCCGCGCCCTCATGGCCTCCACGCACACCGGGGAGTAGTCGATGTTGGTGATGGAGCGGTAGCCCGCCTCGTACATGTCGCTGCTCATCGCGCTGTTCCCGCAGCCTGGAAGACACACGCAAAACGCACATAAAACAAGAATAACGCTATGTAATCCTCATCCTCCTATCGCTGCTTTAATGCCTATTCTAGTTACATAATCTATAGCTGTCAGTAGGGCAACTTAGAGTGACCAACAAGCATGTGGTGTTCATAGGCCATTAGAGTAACAATGGCAGCGACTCTCCTGGGGGTGGGGGGGGGGGGGTCTCCATAGTCGACCACAGGCCACGCTCACCATGCAGCATCCTCGGCTCTGAACACACACACCTACCCCCCCGCCCCGTCACCGACCGCCTTAGCAGTCTGCCGACGGCGACGACTTTGGGAGGTGTTAATGAGACCATCTCGTTTTACCTGAACACGTGCTGTATGTGTGACTGCCTACTGGTGTTCAACATGCATCTGTGTGTGTGTGTGTGTGTGCGTCTCCGTGTGTGTGGAGGGGAAATCAGGAGACGGGGTTGGCGTTGCCACTTCTGGCAGCACGCTGGCACCTCGTACCAACTTGTGTTGCCGCGCTTGTTATCACCTCACTGCCTGCACTAATTACGAGACGTCTCGTCCACACGCCAGGCTCTTCACCGTGTCTCTCTCTCTCTCTCTCTCTCTCTGTGTGTGTTTGTGTGTGTGTGTGTTCATCACATGCGAGAACCCAGTGTAAAAGCCCGCTGGCGCCCTCACACTCGAAGCAACGCATCCGGAACTTATTTGCACGCGGGCACAGAGAAAGAACACACAGCTCCTCTTAACGCCGCGTTAAAAAAAGCCCACACTTTTCATGTACGTATCTGGCCTCGCTGTTTCCACGGTATTTAATCATGCAGGTGAACAGGGAGGGAGGGAGAGAGAGAGAGAGAGAGAGCCAAGCCGAGACGGCTACATAACAAACGACGGCCCCGTCCACAACAAAGGCCAAGTCACTGACATCAGACTGGCAAAGTGCGTGCGTGCGTGTTTATACAGGTGGGTGTTTTTGCACGTGGAAGCAAGACCATGGGGCTGTGGGGGGCGCGGGCGGGCATAAGCCCACCGTCCTGGTCCTATGGGGGGATTAACACGATGACGGCAGCGCATGGAGCCCACGGTCGGTTTCAGCTGGGTCGGGGGGGACACACGGCGAGCGCTCCACATGAGCAACCATCGAGGGGCAACGCTGATACAGGAGGAGTCACATGTTCAGGTCAGCTGGGGTACCGGACAAAAAAATCTACGTTCTGCAATCTCAAAGCAAAACATCTAAAATGTCTGCATTAGTTTGGCTGGAGCACTGCAGAAACCTTTTCAAAGAGGTGTATTTTTAGTTCAGTGTTATTTTTGGAGTGGAAACGGTTAGGGGCTTGTTAAGAGAAACCAAAACAGGAACCTAAAGAATTGGCTGCGTTGCTCCCAGGAAACGGAGGCTATTTACGGCGTGCTTTGCCGTTGAGTCTGCACATTGGCCGGGTGTATGTGGCCCCTGGCATGCCCCCCCCCCCCCTCCCCCCCCGTTCGGTGATCTGTTGAGTGTCCAGCTATGCTCCCCCCAACCAGATCCCAAAACACACCACGCGCCAAACATTGTTTCCAAAGGGTTTTCCCTGCTGACACGGTTGTGTGTGTGTGTGTGTGTGTGTGTGTCTGTTTCCATGGACTCAGGTTTTAAGGAAAGCGTGTCACATGACAACTCATTCCTGGGGGTTGTCACGGTATTTTTAGCCACGGGGCTGTCGTCAAGGACACCGCTACCGTTCAGTCACTGCGACATCTGCTGGCGCCCACCGCGACCCTTGACCTTTCCAAGCACACACATACACAGACACACGCCCAACACAGACCAACTTGAAAGGGCTTGGCAGCTTGTGTGTTTATGTGTGTGTCGAAGGCTAAAACATGCAGGTCTGAGTGTGTGTGCACGCGCGTGTGTGTGTGTGTGTGTGTGTGTGTGTGTGTGTGTGTGTAACAATCTCCTGGTGTCTTGACCGCATCCTAACTGGATTTAGTGGGGAGACGGAGTGGCTATGGGACTAGCGTTAGGGGTGTCACATCGGCCCGCGCTGCCAAAGTCCTGGGAGAAGCCGGTGTGATGGAAAACATGAGCCGGGGTCTTAGGCATGTCACGAGAGCAGGAACAAACGCCGGGGCGAGGGGAGAGCGCCGCACGTTGGGGAGTGTGTTTATATATAGAGACGGCAACAGACAGAGAAACACAGAGAGAGAATGGAAAAAACGACAGAAAGAACTCGCTGGCCACTGTCTTGGCCAAACATGGAGGTGGTTCCCTCAGGCTGGCCTGACGTAACCCTTTGATGTCTACGGGAATCCATGCATTGGGACGAGCGTGACACACCAGCCAGCTCTCCATATGGAAACGTTAATCCACAAAATCGACTGACAGCACCATAACCCAATATGGATATTTACCCTCAGAGTCTAGCCTCACACCAACATATTTAAAAGAAGTAAACAAAACATTTTTTAAATATGTGTTTTGTAGGTATGCACAGTATCGGCTAACAATGTATGTTTTCTTAAGTACTGACTGTTTGCAGCATACATGAGGTAAATGAATCCAACGATTAATACAGTGAAATTTATGGGAAACAAATTCAAAAATAAAAATATGTTTGTCTTTTCCATTCTGCTACACTTTCAACTTTACCTAAGCTTTCTTGGAATGGAAAATGTTGAATTAATTGGTTATAAGATCTGTCTCAGTCAGAACACGGAACATTTTACAAGGAATCTGCAGAATCCAAACCATCTTGATGCCCGTGCTCATGCCCTTATTGAGTTAACGCTCTTGGCCTAAGACAAGGTACGAACAAATCCCCCTCTATTCTAGCCTACAGAAATGTCAGCACCTTTTGAAACGGCAGAAATAAACATGACCCAGTAGTCTGAGTGTTTTCCCACTCCCTCCGGTGTAAATGATGCAACGCAAAGTTTCCGCTGACCTCGCGACCTTTACACCGCATGCCTTCCCTCAGTCCATATATGGTCAAACGTCTAGGGAGCGGAGGTGGGGGTGCTGGAGGGAGCCCTCGCGTCACGTGACCGGGGCGTGAAGACATCAACACCTCCTCCGACCCCCCCCACCCCCACACGAGAACCTCCATGATGTTGCCGTGGTGCCGAGCGGGGGCGGGGGCGGGGGGGGGGGGGGTGTTTACTGAGGGCTCAGACTCGTGCTCGGCGATGAGGAGCAGTGACATTCACACGTGAAACACTCGGACGCTCCGTATCGAGCGTGGCCTGGCCTGGCACGCTTTTGGGACCCGTGCCTCTGAAGTCCGACGGGGACCCAAAATGTCAACAAAGGAGCGCACCTAGGTGAAACGTGGGCCTGTGTCCCTCCTCGAAGAGCGAGGACGGGGGAAAACGTTCCGCTGTTGTGTTACCATCTCCTCAAACAAGACAAGGACTCGTGTTCTCATCCCAACATTGATAAAAGATAAAAGGTTTTTAAATCTGATATTTCATTCATCCATTTTCAGTGCCACACACTTCCATTCAAAGTGGGAACCTGCCAACCGTCGTATTTGGTGTCGTCCAAACACTCTGTGTGTGATGTGTGACGAAGGTTTATTGACTGTTCTGGGCCAAGGGAAACCTCCGTTCATAATGTATGGAGTGTGACAGACAGAGTGGACACACACACACACGGAGAGGAGAGGAGAGGAGACACAAACACCCTGTGTGTGATGTGTGACTAAGGTTTATTGACTGTTCTGGGCCAAGGGAAACCTCCGTTCATAATGTATGGAGTGTGACAGACGGAGTGGACACACACACACACACACACACACGGAGAGGAGAGGAGAGGAGAGAGGAGAGGAGAGGAGGAACAGAAGGCAGAGTGGAAGGAGAGGAGCTGCTGAATAAAGTTGGGAGTTCTGAAAGGCCACACGAGAGCTGTCGAGCCCGTCTCCATGGAGACAGATCGGCTCTCGGT
>JAPMUY010001043.1:160000-164754 GCA_026901105.3 Galaxias olidus
GCGGGGACGGAGCCGAGCAGGGGAAGTTTGACAGAAATACTCTGTGGCGCACGGCGCTGACATTCAAAGGCTGGGGCACGCTGTGCCGTCAAGTACAGGCGAGCGAACCTACCCACACACACACACACACACACACACACACACACACACACACGCGCACGCACGCACACAGTGTAGGGGGGAAAGGGTAGCAGCAGTGAGAGCCTTTTCAATTAGCCTCCTGCCATGACCGCGTCTGTGACAAAGCAGAACGGCCAAAATCAAACCACACAGGTGAACTGAGGTGGCCCACTCTCCCCCTGCCTTTCTCTCCACTTCTCTCGGTCTCTCTCTCGCACACGGACACGCACACGCACGCGCACACGCACACGCACACGCACACACACAGAGTGAATCGAGCTCAAGCTTGACCAGTGGATTGTCTGCTCAGGCAGCACGGTGGAGGGGGAGGGAATGGGCCTGGCCGCGTCACGTGGATATGCAAACAGAGCCGCTCCGGGGTGACCTTGGAGAGGGCCCTGCTGTATGGATAGAGGGCTGACCCGCTCTGCTGTATGGATCCAGGGCTGATCCGCTGGGACCGCTGGACGGCTGACCATACATATGAATCCCTACTGGGACAACTGGTCAGGTCTGGGCCCGCTGGTCTGGTCTGGGCAGGTCTTTTCTGCTCGGGTGTAGTCTGGTCTGGGCTACGCTGATCTGGGCTAGTCTTGTCTGGTCTGGTCTGGGCTACGCTGATCTGGGCCGGTCCAGTCTGGTCTGCTCTGGTCTACTCTGGTGTGACACACACGTCCACTGTGGAGTGCACAGTGATGGACACCAGCCACTTTGGCCCGGGGCCAGACGGAGCACCACGACACCTCACACAGACGCTAGCACTAAAGGCTAAACGTCTACAGAGTGTCTTAGCTAGCAGCCTCTCAGCCCCCTACACGGAGCCAGCCAGACAGGGCCCTGACCTGAGGGGCAGGAGAGGAACGGGACCCTCCCTCCCGTCTGTGAACGAGTGATTTCTCCTCCTCCTTTTGTCTTCTTTCTGATGTTTCGCTGCGTACGTCGTTCTGTCCTTCCCTGGGCTTTCCCTCCCATCCCCCGCACCTCCTGACAAAACCCTGCTGAACTGCGCCGCGCGCGCACGCACGCACGCGCACGCACGCACGCACACACACACGCGGGTTGGCGCTGAGTCACGGGCGCCTCCTGTCTGACGGGAGCCCGGTGTTCTTCCACCAGCAGAGGACGAGATAACAAGAGGGGGAGATGTCACTTAGCCAGTGTGTGTGTGTGTGTGTGTGTGTGTGTGTGTGTGTGTGTGTGTGTGTGTGTGTGTGTGTGTGTGTGTGTGGAAGAGGCAGTTCCGGCGAGGGCGCCCTTTCGGCAGCGCGGCACGACGGGATCAGGAGGAACGCCGTCCACGGACACCGCGGCCCGCGACGGAGAGGGAGACGATGGGGGTGGGAAGGAGGGATGGAGGGAAGGGTAGGCAATCAGGAGAGAGGGGGGCGGAGAGAGAGAGAGAGAGGGAAGGGGTAGGACATGGGGAGGGAGGGAAAGGGGGGGTGATGTGAGGTGACCAGGCCGGAGGAGAGTCTGAACTTGGCCGGAAGTGTGACGTGCTCCTCGGCAACTCTCAATCTTCTGGGCTTTCTGGATCCCTCCTCCCCCCAGCTTCTCTCCCTCCCTCCCTCCCTCCTCCTCCCCGTGTTTCTCTCGTTCTCCCTCTCTCCGTCCCTCTCTCTCTCACTATCAGCCATCTCTGCTGCAGCGTCGACTCCGGCCGCATACCTGATGAGAGAGCCAGCAAAGTGCTGAGCCCCTGTACACACACACACACACACATACACACACACACACACACACACACCTGCTTGATAAGACAGTGCCAGCCAAAGTGCTGAGTCTGGCACCGCTCCCTCACCTACCTGAACAGTCGGAACACAGCCTTAGTCATCACACACACACACACACACACACACACACACACACACACACACACACGCAACAATACTAACAGTCCCAAGGTTATGATCAAAAAGTTAATTTTTACAAACAAAGCTGCATCAACACCCCTACAAAGAATGGTCTTAACCAAAACACACACATACACTCATTCATGCTCCCCCACCCCCCTTGTACAAACATCACACACACACACACAGTAGTTGTTCTGCCAGAGGCAGCGGAATTTTCTCAAACTAGGAGGGAATAAGGACAGAGAGTGAAGATTAAACAGCTTTACTTATAACAATCTGTCCTGCCCGGGGCTGCATGACACACACACACACACACACACACACACACACACACACACACCTCCATGAAAAACACACAAGCACACTGCAGTGTGTCGTTTACGCCCGTGCACGAAATTGCAAACGGCTTCAGCCGGGTGAAATAAAACAAAAAGTGATAGAACAATGGATTAGGATTCACTAGGAGAAGATACACACACAACTCTGTGTGTGTGTGTGTGTGTGTGTGTGTGTGTAAACCTGTCTCCCAGGGCCAGTGCAGATGATGTAACGCTGCTTTGTGTCCCTGTGTGAACCGTTCAATGGCCCGGTGGAAGGAAACGGAGCTGGTCCTCCGGTGACACTGCCTCACTGGCGACTGATCTGGGTCAGGCGTTGTCTCCCCGGGGACGGGCCGGCGGGAGGCTCCGAGCTGATCCCGGCACACTGACGTTATCGCAGAGATGAACGGCGCCGTCGTCTTTCTCTGTGGTACCCCCCCCCCTGCCGCTGGCCTCATGGATGGGGTGCGGGGGGGGGGGGCTTGCCCCAAAATGGCCTCCTTTCACTGACAGCGGCCCACAACTCTAACCCCGAGGCACCATCAGGAGAGTTGTCTCCAGGGAGACGGTACCGCCCTCAAAGCCCTTTACATCACAGACACGGGAAGCCCACCACCTTTAGGCAAACTTCCCCTCACCCTCCCTCCATCCCACCCTCCCTTTCTCCCTCCCTCCCTCCCTCCCTCCCTCCCTCCCGAACCAGTACTGGAAAACCTATTAGAGTCCAGATTAAGACTGAAGTCAGAAAAAAAAAAGGGGAGGGAGGGGAAGAGGGGGGAGAAGAGGGGAGAGGAGGCAGTTCTGGTCTGCCTCAAAAATTGTGACATCATCCCAGGTCAAAGGCTGTAAATGTAATCATAACAGAGACGAAGAGAAGAGAGGAAAAAAGTCCAGAGGAGACCCGCGATTGGTGGGAGAGGGGGAGAAAGAGGAGGGGAGAGGAATGGGAAGGGTAGACAGAGAGGGGGGGGGGGGGGGTGAGGACAGGACGCCAAAGCAGATGCGAGGTCCTGGAGAGGACTCCCCGCAAGGGGATCACACCACAACATCTGTGAGAATAACAAGCTAGGCTGCAAACAAACACACAACGCACGCACGCACGCACGCACACACACACACACACACACACACACACACACACACACACACACACACACACACACACACACCAGAGAGAAAGATCCACTGTGCCTGGGCTAGGGATGCCAGGAGAGGGGAGGGAGCTACAGAGATAGAGAAGGCTAGAAGGAGAAACGGACAAATGGATGAAAAGAAAGACAAAGGGGGGGGGGGTAATTTAGACAGAAAGAGCGGTAGAGAGGGAGGAAGAGAGTGAACAGCAGGGAAAAGAAAGGGCCGAAAGAGGGAAGAGGAGAGAGGAGGAGGGACGGCGAGAGGAAGAGGGACGGCGAGAGGAGTCGTCAAAGGTCGCGGGCATCCTAGAGGCAGAGATTTCAATCTCAAAGGAAGAGCGAGGGAGAGGGGGATGAAGAGGGAGAGGGGGACAAAAACGAAACAGACTGACCGAATGTGAAAAGAAAGAAAAGAAAAGTGGAGTACTTATCACGGGGACAAAAACGAACGGAGCGCTGCCAAACGTGTAGCTTCCTGTCACGGCGGAACCAACCCCCGCTGGAGCCACGGCATCACAGAGCGTTTCACTTTGACATGCTAGGACTGACCACGTTTCTCTTACGTGGCGCTATTTTATCATCTCATAGGTGAAGAGGGGGTTAGAGGTAGGCGACCACGTCGGACGTCCTTCGTCAGTCAGGCCTGAGGACAGTCACCCTGCTGACGTGGACCTGTGGCAGCAGGCCTGCGCTCGCCGGCCTTAGAGTACAACGAAGCCCCACCAGGCTAACGGTGCCTGGGCTAACGGTTGCCTGCACGCGCTAAAAAGTATGGGTCTTCAAGGGCACAACTACGGTGAAGTTTGGGCCCACAGAGCCGGAACACCCGGTAAATACAGATGTCGGTGGGTCAGCGTGTGTCTGTGTGTGTCTGTGTGTGTGTGTGTGTGTGTGTGTGTGTGTGTGTGCGTGTGTGTGTGTGTGTGTGTGAGTGGCGCTGTGAGGTTTCTAATCTGCATGAGACACAGGGCCTGGCAACTATCCCGGACCGGGGATTTGTGATAAGTCCTGCAGTGAAATTGTCTGCCTCTCTCTCTCTCCGTCACTTCTCCCCTCCTTCGTCCTCTCCCCCCTCCTTCGTCCTCTCCCCCTCTTCTCTCTGCCTGGCTGTCCCCCCCCGTCAGGTGTGGGTCAGACGGCGCAGCCACCCCGCCGCGGTCTCTCCAGGGGCTCCGTGTTCAGATGAGTCATGTGTTAGCCCCGTTAGCCATGACCGGCTTTTCTTCTCCAAACAGCCCTTCTCCTTGTTAAGCCCAAACGAAGACGGATAACAAGGAGTTCTAAATAAATACTCTCACAAGGGGGGGGGGGGGGTGGAAAGGAGC
>JAPMUY010001045.1:5000-16741 GCA_026901105.3 Galaxias olidus
TCTACTTGGGTCAGAACCGTCTGCTGAAGCTGCTGTTCTCCCTGTGCAACCTGCTGGCGGCCCACTCAGAGCTGGTGTGCTACCTCATCATGGTGCTGAACAACGTGGTGACGGCGTCCGTCATCTCCCTGGTTCTGCCCGTGCTGGTGTTCCTCTGGGCTATGCTGTCAGTACCACGGCCCAGCAAGAGGTTCTGGATGACCGCTATAGTCTACACCGAGGTAACCGGGGGAAACCTGACGCACTGGAAACACACACACACACACACACACACACACACACACACACACACACACTGCATGGCGAAAATGTGATCTTCTCATGAACTGAATTGAACAAATGAAGACATATTTATCGAACATATTGACATATTGAAAACACCTGCATATACTTCCTGCTTCTTGTTCTGTCTGGTTGCCTAGGTGATGGTAGTGGTGAAGTACCTGTTCCAGTTTGGCTTCTTCCCGTGGAACAGTGTGTTGGAGACCACATTGAACGAGAACAAGCCCTACTTCCCCCCTCGTATCCTGGGGCTGGAGAAGACCGACAACTACATCCGCTACGACCTGCTGCAGCTGCTGGCCCTCTTCTTCCACAGGTCACTGCTTCAGGTTAGAGTTCAACACATGTACACCTGTTGTAGGTGAGGGGTAAACATCTATACCTGCTGCAGGTGAGAGGTAAACACGTATGTACCTGCTACAGGTGAGAGGTAAACACGTATGTACCTGCTACAGGTGAGAGGTAAACACGTATGTACCTGCTACAGGTGAGAGGTAAACACGTATGTACCTGCTACAGGTGAGAGGTAAACACGTATGTACCTGCTACAGGTGAGAGGTAAACACGTATATACCTGCTACAGGTGAGAGTTAAACACATATATACCTGCTACAGGTGAGAGGTAAACACGTATGTACCTGCTACAGGTGAGAGGTACAGATACCGTTACAGGTGAGATGTACGTATGTACCTGCTACAGGTGTAAACACGTATGTAGCTACAGAGGAGAGGTAAACACGTATATACCTGCTACAGGTGAGAGGTAAACACGTATATACCTGCTACAGGTGAGAGGTAAACGCATATATACCTGCTGTAGGTGAGAACTATAAAAGTGGTAAAAAGTGAACCACCATCTTGGTGCAGGTAACCCTGGGTTAAACCTGAAGTTACCTCACTAACCCCAAAGCTACATGGTACAGGCCTCTGGATAATTTACCTGATGTGGCTGAGGAGAGCTAGATAACTGAGATCAAATTCATGTTCAAAGGTTTAAAATATCTGCATTTTAAGATATATTCCCAATGTAGAAGGGGAATTACGCTACCTCTTTCAGTTAACATTCTGTGTGTGTGTGTGTGTGTGTGTGTGTGTGTGTGTGTGTGTGTGTGTGTCTGTCAGCGATACGGCGTGTGGGATCACGAGGGATCCCTGGAGGAGAAGAGCACGGCTGAAAGTCAGAAGAAGGATGAAGGAGAGAAGGAGGAGAGCAGGAAGAAGAAAGGAAGAGAAGAGAAGGAGGTGGAGGCAGGAGAGAAGGAGGCGGAGGCAGGAGAGATGGAGAAAGAGAAGGAGGCGGCAGCAGAGGCCAGTCTCATAGACTTGGAGGATCTCCAGCTGGACCAGAAGGTACACTCTCACTCACTTCCTGTTTCCTCCCGGCTCACTGTGTGACTTCCCGTCTTCATTTTACACTTCCTGTTAGAATCTCTGTGTTATTCTGATCATCTTAACTTCTGGATCTTAACTGGCTTAGTGTTATCATCATCTTAACTAGTGGATCTTAACTGGGTTTGTTTTGTGTGAATGGACCACATCAGAACCAGAACCAGGCTGCTGTGGATCCACACCCAGAGATGGACCTGAACGCCAGCTCTGCCCGGACCCCAGAACCCCCCAGCACCAACCCACCAAGCCCCTCCCACCCCCATGGAGCCGCCCACAAGAGAGGGGGAATCATGCGCTTCCGCAAGAAGAAAGTCTCCAGCAAAGCAGGTCAGCTTACAGGATATACACATTATACTGCTGTAGAGCTTACAGGATATATACATTATACTGCTGTAGAGCTTACAGGATATACACATTATACTGCTGTAGAGCTTACAGGATATATACAGTATACTGACAGGTTATACACATTATACTGCTGTAGAGCTAACAGGATATATACAGTATACTGACAGGATATATACAGGATACTGACAGGATATACACATAGTATACTGACAGAATATACACATTATACTGCTGTAGAGCTAACAGGATATATACAGTATACTGCTGTAGAGATAACAGGATATATACAGTATACTGACAGGATATACACATTATACTGCTGTAGAGCTAACAGGATATATACAGTATACTGACAGGATATACACAGTATACTGACAGGATATACACATTATACTGCTGTAGAGCTAACAGGATATATACAGTATACTGACAGGATATACACATTATACTGCTGTAGAGCTAACAGGATATATACAGTATACTGACAGGTTATACACATTATACTGCTGTAGAGCTAACAGGATATATACAGTATACTGACAGGATATACACAGTATACTGACAGGATATACACATTATACTGCTGTAGAGCTAACAGGATATACACATAGTATACTGACAGGTTATACACATTATACTGCTGTAGAGCTAACAGGATATATACAGTATACTGACAGGATATACACATTATACTGCTGTAGAGCTAACAGGATATATACAGTATACTGACAGGATATACACAGTATACTGACAGGATATACACATTATACTGCTGTAGAGCTAACAGGATATACACATAGTATACTGACAGGTTATACACATTATACTGCTGTAGAGCTAACAGGATATATACAGGATACTGACAGGATATACACATTATACTGTCAGGATATATACAGTTTTACTAACAGGATATATACAGTATGCTGACAGAATATATACATAGTAAACTGACAGGATATATACTGGATACTGTCAGGATATATACAGGATACTGACAGGATATACACATTATACTGTCAGGATATATACAGTTTTACTAACAGGATATATACAGTATGCTGACAGAATATATACATAGTAAACTGACAGGATATATACTGGATACTGTCAGGATATATACAGGATACTGACAGGATATATACATTATACCGACAGGCTATATACATTATACTGCTGTAGACCTAACAGGATATGCACATTATACTGCTGTAGAACTTACAGGATATACACATTATACTGCTGTAGAGCTAACAGGATATATACAGTATACTGCTGTAGAGCTAACAGGATATATACAGTATACTGACAGGATATACACATTATACTGCTGTAGAGCTAACAGGATATATACATTATACTGACAGGATATACACAGTATACTGACAGGATATACACATAGTATACTGACAGGATATACACAGTATACTGACAGGATATACACATAGTATACTGACAGGATATATACAGTTTTACTAACAGCGTATATACATTATACTGAGGATATATGCATTATACTGACAGGATATATGCATTATACTGACAGAATAAATACAGGAAACTGACAGGATACACACATAGTATACTGACAGGATATATACAGGATACTGACAGGATATATACATTATACTGACAGGATATACACATAGTATACTGACAGGATATATACAGTATACCGACAGGATATACACATAGTATACTGACAGGATATACACATAGTATACTGACAGGATATATACAGTATACTGACAGGATATATACATTATACTGACAGGATATATACAGTATACTGACACAGGATATATACAGTATACTGACAGGATATATACAGTATACTGACAGGATATATACATTATACTGCTGTAGAGCTAACAGGATATATACAGTATACTGACAGGATATATACATTATACTGCTGTAGAGCTAACAGGATATATACAGTATACTGACAGGATATATACATTATACTGCTGTAGAGCTAACAGGATATGTACAGTATACTGACAGGATATATACAGGATACTGACAGGATATATACATTATACTGACAGGATATATACAGGATATATACAGGATACTGACAGGATATATACAGTAAACTGACAGGATATATACATTATACTGTCAGGATATATACAGTAAACTGACAGGATATATACAGTATACTGACAGGATACATACAGTATACTGACAGGATATATACAGTAAACTGACAGGATATTTACATAGTATACTGACAGGATATATACAGTAAACTGACAGGATATTTACAGTATACCGACAGGATATATACAGGATATATACAGGATACTGACAGGATATATACAGGATACTGACAGGATATATACATTATACTGTCAGGATATATACAGTTTACTGACAGGATATATACATTATACTGTCAGGATATATACATTATACTGACAGGATATATACAGTATACTGACAGGATATATACAGGATTTATACAGGATACTGACAGGATATATACAGTATACTGACAGGATATATACATTATACTGTCAGGATATATACAGTAAACTGACAGGATATATACAGTATACTGACAGGATATATACAGTATACTGACAGGATATATACAGTATACTGACAGGCTATATACAGTATACTGACAGGATATATACAGTATACTGACAGGATATATACAGTATACTGACACAGGATATATACAGTATACTGACAGGCTATATACAGTATACTGACAGGATATATACAGTATACTGACAGGATATATACAGGATACTGACAGGATATATACAGTATACTGACAGGATATATACAGTATACTGACACGGGATATATACAGTATACTGACAGGCTATATACAGTATACTGACACAGGATATATACAGTATACTGACACAGGATATATACAGTATACTGACAGGATATATACAGGAGACTGACAGGATATATACAGTATACTGACAGGCTATATACAGTATACTGACACAGGATATATACAGTATACTGACAGGATATATACAGGATACTGACAGGATATATACAGTATACTGACAGGCTATATACAGTATACTGACAGGATATATACAGTATACTGACACAGGATATATACAGTATACTGACAGGCTATATACAGTATACTGACAGGCTATATACAGTATACTGACAGGATATATACAGTATACTGACAGGATATATACAGTATACTGACAGGATATATACAGTATACTGACAGGATATATACAGTATACTGACAGGATATATACAGTATACTGACAGGATATTTACAGGATACTGCTGTAGAGCTTCATGTTAGATAACGAGCTTTGTAGAGCATACATGTTGTCATGATGCTGATTTAGTGGTTGTGTTGAGTTGTCTTTTTATGATATTGATTATGTTATTGGCTCTGGGAGGTATGATTTTGATTGAGTTAGTGGTTGTGTTGAGTTGTTGGTTTTATGATATTGATTATGTTATTGGCTCTGGGAGGTATGATTTTGATTGAGTTAGTGGTTGTGTTGAGTTGTTGGTTTTATGATATTGATTATGTTATTGGCTCTGGGAGGTATGATTTTGATTGAGTTAGTGGTTGTGTTGAGTTGTTGGTTTTATGATATTGATTGTGTTATTGGGTGTGGTTGTAACGATATTGATTGTGTTCTGACGGAATCTTTCTCCAATAGACTCTGTGGGCAGTCAGGAGAGCAAGCCCAAGAAACAGAGAGGAAGACGCAGGGAGGCAGCCAGCAAAAAACTGGTGGCTCTGGGAGGCAAAATCAAACGCTCCTTTACCTCAGCGTGAGTACAATACAAAATCAAACACTCCTTTACCTCAGCATGAGTACAATACAAAATCAAACGCTCCTTTACCTCAGCGTGAGTACAATACAAAATCAAACGCTCCTTTACCTCAGCGTGAGTACAATACAAAATCAAACGCTCCTTTACCTCAGCGTGAGTACAATACAAAATCAAACACTCCTTTACCTCAGCATGAGTACAATACAAAATCAAACACTCCTTTACCTCAGCATGAGTACAATACAAGATCAAACACTCCTTTACCTCAGCATGAGTACAATACAAAATCAAACACTCCTTTACCTCAGCATGAGTACAATACAAGATCAAACGCTCCTTTACCTCAGCATGAGTACAATACAAAATCAAACGCTCCTTTACCTCAGCATGAGTACAATACAAAATCAAACGCTCCTTTACCTCAGCGTGAGTACAATACAAAATCAAATGCTCCTTTACCTCAGCGTCAGTACAATACAAAATCAAACGCTCCTTTACCTCAGCATGAGTACAATACAAAATCTGTGTGTGTGTGTGTGTGTGCGTGCGTGCGTGCGTGCGTGCGTGTGTTTAGGGTGGTGGGCGTGGTGTGTCCTGTGCGGGCCTTCTTCACAGAGATCCTCCACGCTGAGTACCGCGCCCCCACAGACGTCTACGCCCTCATGTTCCTCACTGACGTCATTGACTTCATCATCATCGTCTTCGGCTTCTGGGCCTTCGGGGTGAGCACGGGGGGAGGGAGTGGGGGAGGGAGGGGGGAGGGAGAGAGGGAGGGAGGGAGGGAGGGAGGGAGGGGGGGGGAGTGAGGGAGGGAGGGGGGGGAGGGAGGGAGGGAGGGAGAGGCTGGTCAGGAAAGAGTTGACTGATGGATGAGTGGGGGGGTGAATAAATATTTAATTAAAGAAAGAAAATATATTATTCATATTATTTCTTTCTGAAATGTCAGTATGTGTCTATTTAATACCATTTAAAGAGACAGCAGCCTGTGTGTTGCTCTGACCCCGTCACCATAGAAACACTCAGCGGCGGCGGACATCGCCTCCACCCTATCAGAGGACCAGGTTCCCGAGGCCTTCCTGGTGATGCTGCTCATCCAGTTCAGCACCATGATCGTAGACCGCGCCCTCTACCTCCGCAAGACCCTGCTGGGGAAGCTGCTGTTCCAGATCCTCCTGGTGCTCGGCATTCACCTCTGGATGTTCTTCATCCTCCCCGCCGTCACCGAGAGGTAGGGAGGAAGAGGAGGAGGCCAGGGAGGGGGGTTAGGAGGAGGAGAGGTGGGGGGTTAGGAGGAGGAGGAGGAGAGGTGGGCGGTTAGGAGGGGGAAGGGGGAGATGCCCCTGCTGGAACTGCTACCTCCGCGACCCGACTCCGGACAAAGCAGATGAAGATGATGATGATGATCATAGTAATCATAATAATCATAGTAATCATAGTAATCATAATAATCATAGTAATCATAGTAATCATAATATTCATAGTAATCATAGTAATCATAATAATCATAATAATCATAGTAATCATAATAATCATAGTAATCATAGTAATCATAATAATCATAATAATCATAATAATCATATAATCATAATAATCATAGTAATCATAGTAATCATAATAATCATAATAATCATAGTAATCATAATAATCGTAATAATCATGGTAATCATAGTAATCCTAATAATCATAATAATCATAGTAATCATAATAATCATAGTAATCATAGTAATCATAATAATCATAGTAATCATAATAATCATAATAATCATAATAATCATAGTAATCATAATAATCATAGTAATCATAATAATCATAGTAATCATAGTAATCATAGTAATCATAGTAATCATAATAATCATAGTAATCATAGTAATCATAGTAATCATAGTAATCATAGTAATCATAATAATCATAGTAATCATAATAATCATAGTAATCATAGTAATCATAGTAATCATAGTAATCATAATAATCATAGTAATCATAATAATCATAGTAATCATAATCATAGTAATCATAGTAATCATAGTAATCATAGTAATCATAGTAACCATAGTAATCATAGTAATCATAATAATCATAATAATCATAGTAATCATAGTAATCATAATAATCATAGTAATCATAGTAATCATAGTAATCATAATAATCATAGTAATCAATAATCACAGTAATCATAGTAATCATAATAATCATAGTAATCACAGTAATCACAGTAATCACAGTAATCACAGTAATCACAGTAATCACAGTAATCACAGTAATCATAGTAATCACAGTAATCATAGTAATCATAGTAATCACAGTAATCACAGTAATCATAGTAATCATAGTAATCATAGTAATCATAGTAATCATAGTAATCATAGTAATCATAATAATCATAATAATCATAGTAATCATAGTAATCATAATAATCATAGTAATCATAGTAATCATAGTAATCATAATAATCATAGTAATCATAGTAATCATAGTAATCATAGTAATCATAGTAACCATAGTAATCATAGTAATCATAATAATCATGTTGTTGTTGTTGTTGTTGTCCCTACAGGATGTTCAGTCAGAACTCTGTGGCTCAGCTCTGGTACTTTGTAAAGTGTATTTACTTCGGCCTGTCGGCCTATCAGATCCGCTCTGGCTACCCCACCCGTATCCTAGGCAACTTCCTCACCAAGAAATACAACCACCTCAACCTCTTCCTCTTCCAGGGGTGAGCCCATATGATGATGATGATGATGATGAAAATGTGACGCTGGCGTGTGGGTTTACGTAACGTACATTATGGTGAATATGATCAATGTGTGTGTTGTGTGTGTGTGTGTGTGTGTGTGTGTGTGTGTGTGTTCCGTCCCGTAAGGTTCCGGTTGGTTCCGTTCCTGGTGGAGCTGCGGGCGGTGATGGACTGGGTCTGGACCGACACCACCCTCTCCCTGTCGGACTGGATGTGTGTGGAGGACATCTACGCCAACACCTTCATCATCAAGTGCAGCCGCGAGACCGAGAAGGTAGCCTAACCTAACCTAACCTACCCAGAACCAGAACCAGCCCAAACACATTAACCCTTTATTTACCAGAACCAGCCCAAACACATTAACCCTTTATTTACCAGAACCAGCCCAAACACATTAACCCTTTATTTACCAGAACCAGACCAAACACATTAACCCTTTATTTACCCTGACCCCAGACCAAACACATTAACCCTTTATTTAACAGAACCAGACAAAACACATTAACCCTTTATTTAACCAGAACCAGACCAAACACACTGACCCGTAACAGGAAGGTATATCTGACACCCCCCCTCCCTCCTTTTAGACATACCCCCAGCCGAAGGGCCAGAAGAAGAAGAAGGTTGTGAAATACGGAATGGGAGGTCTCATCATCTTCTTCCTCATCTGCATCATCTGGTTCCCCCTCCTCTTCATCTCATTGGTCAGGTCTGTGGTGGGTGTGGTCAACCACCCCGTCGACGTCACGGTAACCGTCAAGCTGGGAGGATATGAGGTAAGAAACAGGATATGAGGCGGAGGACATATATTAATATTACTGAAATAAAATTAAATCTATTGTTTCAAAATCAAGAGATTTAAAGGGGTTTTATTATTAGTGTAACAGTTGTTTTTTTGAGTTGTGATAGTATTTTGTCCCTTGCTGCCCTCCGTAGCCTTTGTTCACCATGAGCGCCCAGCAGCAGTCTATCCAGCCATTCACAGAGAAGGATTACGATGACATCACCACCAAGTTTGGGGTCAACGCTGTACGTACATTACATTACAATCACTTAGCAGACACTTTTATCCAAAGCAACTTACGAAAAAGTGCTTTCAACAAGAGGAGGTAAAAAACCACAAGTCAGGTAGATAAAATAAGTGCATCCCTGACCTAATCACGTAGATAAAAGCTAAGCAAGTGCTATATTAAACACCAGGGTAGAAGATTGAGGACTGGATGAGTGGCTGTGTTCTGGATGAGCTGAAGGGCTTTGATGGCGCTTACAGTCAACCCAGCCAAGAGGGAGTTGTAGTAGTCCAGGCGCGTGATGACGAGGGCCTGGACTATGACCTGCACAGCCTCTCTTGCAAGGAAGGGCCGTATCCTCCTGATATTGTAGAGAAGGAATCTGCAGGAGCATGTTCCTGCCACTATGTTAGCTGAGAAGGATAGCCGGTCGTCCAGGGTGACCCCCAGGTTCTTTGCCGTACTAGAAGAGGAGACCACAGTGTTATCAACGGTGATGGTCAGGTCTTGGAACGGGCTGGACTTCCCAGGGATGAAGAGGAGTTCTGTTTTGTCAGGGTTGAGCTTCAGGTGGTGAGCTGCCATCCACGGTGAGATATCAGCCAGGCATGCAGATATGCGCTGCACCACCTGTGTGTCAGAGGGAAGGAGAACATTAGTGGAGTGTTGTCCGCGAAGCTGTAACCTCCTCTGCCCCTCCTCTCTCTCTCTCCTCTCTCTCTCTCTACCTCTGTGTGTCCTGTCTGTGTGTGTGTGTGTGTGTGTGTGTGTGTGTCCTCAGGTGGCCATGCAGTTCATCACCCTGTACAGCTTATCTCTCTCTCTCTCTCTGTGTGTGTGTGTGTGTGTGTGTGTGTGTGTGTGTGTGTGTGTGCAGAGAGACACAGTACAGAGATGAGAAAATGATTCAGACATAAAATCTCTCTCTCTCTGTGTGTGTGTGTGTGTGTGTGTGTGTGCTTATCTCTCTCTCTCTCTGTCTCTGTGTGTGTGTGTGTGTGTGTGTGTGTGTGTGCTTATCTCTCTCTCTCTCTCTCTGTGTGTGTGCAGGTGGCCATGCAGTTCATCACCCTGTACAGCTGTGTGTTAGGTGGCCATGCTCTCTCAGCTTATCTCTCTCTCTCTCTCTCTCTGTGTGTGTGTGTGTGTGTGCTTATCTCTCTCTCTCTCTCTCTCTCTGTGTGTGTGTGCAGGTGGCCATGCAGTTCATCACCCTGTACAGCTTATCTCTCTCTCTCTCTCTCTCTGTGTGTGTGCAGGTGGCCATGCAGTTCATCACCCTGTACAGCTTATCTCTCTCTCTCTCTCTCTCTGTGTGTGTGTGCAGGTGGCCATGCAGTTCATCACCCTGTACAGCTTATCTCTCTCTCTCTCTCTCTCTGTGTGTGTGCAGGTGGCCATGCAGTTCATCACCCTGTACAGCTTATCTCTCTCTCTCTCTCTCTCTGTGTGTGTGTGTGTGTGTGTGTGTGTGTGTGTGTGTGTGGTGCAGGTGGCCATGCAGTTCATCACCCTGTACAGCTTATCTCTCTCTCTCTCTCTCTGTGTGTGTGCAGGTGGCCATGCAGTTCATCACCCCTGTACAGCTTATCTCTCTCTCTCTCTCTCTCTCTCTCTGTGTGTGTGTGTGTGTGTGTGTGTGTGTGTGTGTGTGTGTGTGTGTGTGTGTGTGTGTGTGTGTGTGTGTGTGTGTGTGTGTGCAGGTGGCCATGCAGTTCATCACCCTGTACAGCTTATCTCTCTCTCTCTCTCTCTGTGTGTGTGTGCAGGTGGCCATGCAGTTCATCACCCTGTACAGCTTATCTCTCTCTCTCTCTCTCTCTCTGTGTGTGTGTGTGTGTGTGTGTGTGTGTGTGTGTGTGTGTGTGTGTGTGTGTGTCTGTCTCTGTGTGTGTCTGTGTGTGTGTGTGTGTGCAGGTGGCCATGCAGTTCATCACCCTGTACAGCTTATCTCTCTCTCTCTCTCTCTCTCTCTCTCTGTGTGTGTGTGCAGGTGGCCATGCAGTTCATCACCCTGTACAGCTTATCTCTCTCTCTCTCTCTCTCTCTCTCTCTCTGTGTGTGTGCAGGTGGCCATGCAGTTCATCACCCTGTACAGCTTATCTCTCTCTCTCTCTCTCTCTGTGTGTGTGTGCAGGTGGCCATGCAGTTCATCACCCTGTACAGCTGTGAGGACGCAGGGAAGGTGC
>JAPMUY010001046.1:0-16383 GCA_026901105.3 Galaxias olidus
GCCCACACTGATTGATTATTAAAAGTGAAAATAATCTCCATAATGTTCTTTACCCTTTTCCCACCAAATATAATCATTTTCTGCTTGTGATTTTCATCATATGTAACCAGAATACATTTCTCTTTCCTCTTTCAACAGAGACGGTCACTCCACCTCCACCTCCACTATCTTTCTTTCTATTCAAACATCTTTTTCAGCTTAAAAAAAACATGGGTACTACAATGGGCAAGCGTTTTGCCAGAAGAACTTTATATTTAATTGATCCCTCAATTTTTGCAGCTCTATCAGATACAGTTTTACAGCCTTTTACCGAAAATGAACAAAGACACACAAAAATCCTGGTTTTGTTTTTAGTGATGGTAGTGAGATGCATTTTGTTCGGATGACCAGCCAAGGAAACTTTTGTATCATTGAGAAATACCCTTGTTAATAAAGCTTTCTTTTCTTGCATTGAATTCTTTGTTGCCGCTTGGAATTTTTAACCATTTAATACCCAGAATTTTTTATTGATGTTAATTATATAATGTTGCCAAGAAACATGCGGTACAGCACATTATTTTTCTTTTTACAAAGGAAATATTGTATTTTGCTACCAAGATGAATTATTTCATGCTATTGAGAGTTTGAACCTAACGATACATCTCTGTTTACAGGAAAGTATTGCTAAAATTCCATTTAAAACCATCTTATCAAGCACATAATTTTAACAGTCAAGCAGTAGGCCAACATTTCCGATCTTTAATTTGTCTTTTGATGGTCCATGATATCTTTTTTCAGCACGGTTTACAGGCACTCAATTTGAGGGAAGTAGGCGTCAAACTGGTTTAGTGTATTCTTTCTCAGTATGTGACGTAATATATTATACTACAGGAGGTAGAGGTACAGCTTTGTTAATCTTGTCATCCATCATAACTTAGTTTCATAACAACATGGAAAGTGGATGTTCTATTAATGTTCTATCCAACCACCCTGCACGGCTTCCATTGTTATTCTTGTCAGACTTTAATGCACGTGAAGCCAGCCATCTGCTCTTAATCATTGTGACGTGGAAACACTATGATCTTGACCAAGCAGCATCATATTAGGGCCAACTCAGGTCATTGCATGTTGTTCTCATCCACTGTTTCAAACCGACTACAATTTAATGTTCTATTCAACCACTCTGCATTAAGTTTAAAAACTGATAAGAAAACCTCTGCAAACACTGAAAAGTCTATTTCTAGCCCAACCAGCAGATTTCAAAATGTATTTTCTTCCCTGTCAAAACTTATTTCAAGAAAGATGTGTGAATCCCTAAAAATAATATTATTTAGATGGATTTTTCACACACCAATAGTGGTATTTTGGGCATTACAGAGTAAAGCACAGCAATTCATCTGATGTGTATATGAGGTTCAAGATTAGATATTTACATAGGCATTCTGCATTCTATAGCAGACAAATAAAAACAGAAGACCATGTATTCTTTTACCATATTCATCGTATCTGTAGAGTGTATAATCTTAAAAAAAGAATACAGTATTTTTTAGGTAAACCAACCATGTGACATTTGGTGCTGGCCAAGAGCTGTTCCTCTGGTTAAAAAAAAGCCATCCCATGCATTTAGGTTAAGACAGTTTCGATGAAGGCCATGAAAATCTAAAACAAACATTTATTATTTATTAACTGAATGCTTTGAGATTTTGATCAAAATATGTAGAAAACGGAATTAAAATATCAGCCAAGGATATATTACTTGTAGGAATTAGAAAGACTTGTCTTCCCTGGGGAATGTTTCATATGCGTTCATTGTTGCTAAAATCCAAGACCCTTCTTCTTATGGAGGACGCAGAGTTTCAAGTGAAAAAGTAAAACAGTGGTTCCTTCCCTTATTATTAATTCGAATTTTAAAAGACACATTTAAAAAGCAGTTTATATAGTCATGTTTAAATGGGTGAATTTAAAATCGAATTTACTAAATGTTTATTTCATATTTTTTGATTAATGTGTTAATAAAACAATTAAAGTGTTTTATTAATTGTTTTTTAAATAGATTAATTCAATATTTCATTAACAAATCAAAACATATATGTGCTTTTCAAACGAATGCATTAATAAATCCAACTTCAAATCAATTTCACAAACAACATTAACTAACACACATTTAAAAACGCATTGCTTTTCGACGTCTCATTCCCTTTCCATTTAACAACTCCTTTTATTTCTAGTTTCACTCCAATCCAGGATCATTAATGGTGCAGATGCAATTTTTGGCAAGCTTACACTACGATTTTAAATAGTTGATGTTGCCTGGAAGCTATACTCTATATAACTGTAAAGATTGTAACCTAAAACATGATTAATGTCTACTCACAATTAAGCTTTCATTTATGTAGTGCAGGGTACTAGGCAATCTGTATTACCTAGCTGGAAAACATATTTATCCAATTGTGTAGACACCTGATAATAAAATATTATTTTATTAGATTGACAAAGACAATAGCAGCTGTTATGGAAAAAGAGTTACGAAATAATGAGTTCACGTCTTCTGAAGTACAAACAACTTATAGGGAAAAGGGGATATAATTATGCACAAAGTTGGACCCAATAATTTAAGATGAAAGCTAGTATGATTCATTACTTAGTGCAAGATAATAATATGCTTACAGATATTAGGCTCAGATCATTCTTATGCTATAGCATAATATATGCATCATGCAAGGTTAGCCTCCACTTAGACTAAGATGACTAAGCATGTGACGTACATGTTGAAGATGCCATAACATCAAATACGTAAAACGAACTAACCGAATTGAACTTTTTCTTTCCTTCAGTGAAGCCTGGGCTGTGCAACCTTCCGCTACACTGCTAGAAACCTCCATCTCTGCAGAACGTTCTGTCTGTAATCCCGGTCTAACCGCGGGAATAGAAAGTCCCACACTTGGATGAACATGTAAACACTGGTAATATGAACAAATGTTACAAAAATGATTTAATTTGTGAATGTTTAGGATTATTATTAGTATGCTGAATTATTATAAGGTAGGCTCTAAGGGTAGTCCAGGTAAAATGTTAGGATAACCTGCGGTACACTGGGTGGTGCACCGTGCCCACTCCAGTGCCAGAAACCACAGAATGTATGGCCTCCTTTTCTGCGGTGTTTTCTCTGTAATAATTTAATACCAACCCAGATGCACCTTTAAGATTATTGGATAATTTAATGTAATTTGTGTGTTTTAGTCAAATCTGTGTTTATGCTGCAATATCTTGTAACTTTTCTCTGATCTCAGGTACCGTTTTAAAAGCATTAAGTGGAATAGGCTTCACGGAGAGTAGGTGGGGCTTTCGTTCATTTATCAGAACAATAAAAGAGTGTTTACAAGGAAACTGTGTATATGAATTCCATATTTTTAACAACATCACTTGGAGATGGATTACTTTAAGGACATTATTTCTTTTTGCCATGACTGTTCTTTCAATGGTTTGCAAATTATCCATGTGGAATGAAAGAGAAACCAGATATCTGCCATAATCCCATGACGTTTATGGGTATGTGCCAAGATTAAATCCTCCTCACTCCTATGGTTAGCTCTAGACTGCTGCCTTTTGGTCTTCGTACGTGTCCCACCATTTTACATCTTAAATATCTTTAAAAAGGGAGGGTAATGGTAGGCCCATAAAAAGACTAGGATTATAATATTATGATGAATAGGGCTATGCGATCTTACTCCGGGGACCAAGCCATTCCAAGCATAACATCTAAAAGAAAACTGGGACACTGTGTTGATTAGCCTATCTCTTTCCACAATTCTGCATTATGCAAATGTATAGGTTCCTTGATGATCATCTGCTTCTTTCTGGGAAACACATCAGGAGTAGTTCGGGATCAAAGTGACATTTTTGTTTATGGGACAAATACCTGATAATATATATTATTATATTATAATTGATCCTCCCAATTTTATTTGAGCAGTGTCCCATTTGACAGTGAAAATGTATTTCTTTCAAGACAGCATGCATATTTTGTGATCCTCCATCAACTGAAAGGAGTATAGAATTGATTCAAGTAATTTGCACACACCTATGTGTGAGAGAGCTGTAAGCGTTTGACATTTATTAGGCCTATGGAAATTGTTAAATTTTTCATAAACGCTCACACTGCTAGTTTTAATTACTTTTTATTGCCATAATAGAGTTGGGCATGGCTCGTTTTTGAAGCGGAAATGCTTATGTGTCTTGCAAGATCTGGGAACACAGATGTGTCCTGGATCCAAACAGATGTGCTGGAGATACGGCGAGAAGATAGGCTGTCAGAGGTCACTGACACACTGGAGCATGTATTTCTGAAGTCGATCTTTTGTGTTTGTGAACTATGTCCCTTATAAAGAGTTGCGTAGAAACTGATACAGTTCCATGGTTGCTATGGTGCCCAGACTAAGCCAGTGAAGCTCATTAGGCCTAGTACCTCATGTTATTTAGATTTTTTAACACATTGTGTATCTAATTTAAAAAATGTCATCGGTAGCTATGTTTTATTCTTCAAAAATTTGAATTTTGTATAACTTTTTATCTTAGATGTTTTTGACAATATTGATTTGAATCATTCTTAGATCATGAGGTCCAGCAGTTGGAAACACACGTTTGAATTGACGTTAGTTAGCAAGCTGGCTAACTGTCTGTTCTGGACTCCCCTGCATGACCTGTTAGTGAGTAACCTGACCTTGTATGTGCATTGTTATAGTGCGCTGCTGGTGCAGGGCACACGTCCGGGAAGGCATTGGCACCTTCCCAAAGTCTTGCAACCAAACAGTCGACATGAGGCTCCACTGGGGCTGGGATAAGAGGCCTTCCCTTCCGCTTCTTCGCGGCCGCGTCGCCTGGCGCTACTACTCCGGATCATCCCAAAAATGTAAACCCAAAACCAGAGGAGACAGGCATTGTGTGCTGCTGAGCCCCCTTGGCGCTTTGTGGATTAACGGGTTTTGTCAGGGACGACTGTAAATCGTGTACTGGATCTTAACACATTTGTATATTATTTGTTTATTGTAAATGTTTTCTTTACTTTTGTTTTATTTTAATTTGCATTAGGTGCATTGTGAACATTTGCACTGCTGCAAAAAAGACTTAATCTCAGTCAGTCTACCCATGCACTCTGTATTTAAGAATACACTTCGTGGGTCCACGATTAGAACTCTGGCCTTTTGTTTATGGATATGATTTTATGTTTTTTAACGGCTCTGGTTTAGAGTAGTTCTATTGCGTCATGTTCCTAATTGGAGGTGTTTTCTTACGGAAAACTTCGGAATCACTCGAGATCACTCGTTATTGGAACGAGATGATTGTTAAGTCACTGTTTTAACTATGACGTCAATGGAATTTGAGCGCAACTGAGTGATGTTTGCTGCCAAGTGCAATCATAGCTTGTTTGAAAAAGTAATACTCAAAATACACGACCGCAAAATACAACCTGCAGCCTAACCTGTGATCCAATGGGGTAGGCTATAGAGAAAGGTAAGTGCAGTTCTCTTTATAGCTTTGTTATCTAGATAAATCCAAAATTATTACTAGCCTTAACGTTATTGACCTGAAACGATTTTGAAAGAATAGTTTTAGTTTTTTTTGCGATAAATCGAATAAGGTAGGCTACAACAGGAACAGAAAATGAAGCATTTTGGACAATAAAAAAAGTACTAGGCTATAGTTATTGTAACAAATATGTATTATTTGTTCATTTTAAATATATATCTCCTTTTTAATTTAGTTCTGTTGTATTTGATATATGTTCTGTCAGTAGGCCTACCTACCTTTCAAACAGGGAATGTCTGGAAAAGTGACATGGTCTGAGTGGGCTAACCTATACAAATACATGAATATGGTATACCAAATTATAGGGAATTTAGGCCTAAAATAACTACTACTATAGTAGTACTGTACCACTATAATAGTACAACTTACTTAAAAGCATAGCAAACTAATCTTACCTTTTATGAAGGCCAACCTTAAACGTAGTCCTGTCAGAGGCTGTGGAGTTAGGACTTGCTTTATATTTAACATGGATTACATGGCATTGGAAAATAAAAGGGTTTATGGGTACATAGGCCTAAATGATAATAATTCCCACAGAACCCCTAGGTGGTAGTTTCTCAGTTTAAGTTAACCGGTTCTTTCTTTTTTACCTAATTTATAACCAAATGGATAGTTGCGACAAGGCAGGTACAAACAGATAATAATGACCTTTCAAAAAAGATATTTTATTTATTTATACAGGGACAACCTTGTTATTTTAGTTGGTACCGTGTTCCATTTATCTCAAGCAAAAACATTCACAGCTAGTTGCTCAAGTTTTTTTTAATATTCAAGTAGGCATTACAGTTGGATTTCCTTTGGCACGGCCAAGCTGGATACTTTTAACAAATCCAATGATATCTCACTTAATTGTATGACTAAAGAAAAGTTATAGAAGTAGGACAGGTGTGAAATGTTTTAGCTACCATAAACACGTGCTGTTCCTCTACAGTGCATCGATGACATAGCCTAATTTTCCAAAGGCCGTCTTCACAGGGTATTCCGCAAAATGAAACCCATCATTATTCCAAATGTCATTCACAGAGACAACGTATATGATCCTCAAATGTTAATTATCTTTGTTGGGTTTATCTTAAAGCGTTTACAATGAAGAAAAACTGCAAAGGATCCTGCTGCACGGATACTGAAGATGACATGGAGGGAGAAGAGGATGGGCCAAGCCTGGTTCAAGATAGCAGATCTCTGGTCTTGAATGTCATCAGAGGGCTATCTGAGGAGTAGGATATACATACTTATTTACAAAAATAGTCATGCTTTTCATGATAGTCAAACTACACCAGGCTGCTTATAAAATAAAGAACACATGTAAAACAATGAAACTGTTTGATTTGCAGGGAGTGGAATGCAATTCGAGAGCAAATGCCTAGCAGTGTAAGTAATTTTTCTTCTCCCTATTTACACCTTACCTTCTGTCAACCTTGGATCATAAATTGCATTCAAAATTACATTTCATCTTCTCTCCTTCTATCACTATACAGATGACAAGACAAGACCTAAATGAGTTCTGCAACATCATATGTTTGTGGATAAAAGAAGCAGTTATTGAAGTTGTCATACCTGCACTCATCACGACTCTGAATTTTCTGCTCCTGGATTTCCCCATGACTAAGGATGAATATGGTGTTGAGACACTTAGCCTCAGCACAAGAGGCTCCCATCACAGCCCATCTCCCTCAAGGTAAGGATGGAACTGAATAAATCCAATTATAGACAAGGTCATTGAAGAGGAAATTCAGTGTACTGTGTACATTTAGAGCTATTAGGTGGTTTAAATATGTCAAAAGAAAAGGAATAAAGATGGCGGTACACTGCTTTAAAAAATCTGAAAGGTCCAAAAAAGCTTTAAGCCCTCTCATAAAAAGAACTTGTGCAGCACCACGGTTGTATTACAAAAGGGATATAAGCAGTAGTGTTAGGTTCCACAAGGCAGTTTTGTTCCTTTTCATGTGTTTAGTAACAAGTAAGGAAATCTCAATTTAGCAGAGCACTGAACTTAGTAGAACTTTCTCTAGAGTGAAAGTTAATTGTGTGCATTACCAGCTTTTTTATTTTCTGGACAACAAAATGCTTTATGCATGCTCCAGCAAGCACACAGCTGCGATTACTACTATGTGATTTTGGTTCATTCTATTTGAAGCATTAATAGGCTCACACATACTCAGATACACATAAACACCCACACTGGATTACATTGTGACCTTTTTCTTCTCAGGTCTATTGCCTCTTATATGGAGCTGGAAACGGGAGTTCAAACAGCATTTTCTTTACATTTCACAAGTGTAGGAACAAATCAGGTTCAACAAGTACTTGCAAAGAAAATCTCATCCACAACTTTGCCTGAAGTTCTCCTGCATAGTACAGGCAGTTCTCACAACCTTCTTGTCTGCCCAGAGGGATATAGTAGTACTGAGAAAGTCCCCTTTGTTTTGGTGCAGCAAACAAGCAGTTCTGATGACAAATTTAATGACGTCAACCGTGAAATTGAAGCCTCTAACAAAATGCTTAACGAACTCTTCCTAGCTTTGATTAGGCAAACAAAGGAATTTTTAGATGTACATGAATTCCAGACATTGCTTGAATCAATGCTACCATCCACCACTGCTCAGGTTGTCAGTTTAGTGTTGGATGATATTTTAAAGATGTGCGCAAAAGGCCAGAATAATCTCATTATCGATTCACAGCTTTGCACATTTTTAGCTGCTGTGTCCGACAGAATAAAAAACTATACGCTAATAGACGACATTCTCAAGACAGCAGAGGTCGATCAAAAATCGATCAAACAAGATGACAGATCTTCTGTCTTCAGCCTTCCTGATGAGGCGTTAATGAATACGGTACGAGAGGGTACACCTGGATCATGCTTGGGCTCCTCGTTGCTTTCAGAGATCGCTGACACCTTAGGCGGACTCCATCCGGGACAGTGTATCTCTAGTGATCAACTGAGCTACATAGCTGGTGGTGCAGTTGAGGGCACCTTTGATAAAGTGGTGCATGACCTCATAGGAAGTGAGTCACCGTCCCCCCAGTCGCTGAGTGCTCTCACTGGGTCTTATACTGATGTCCAGAAATTGATGAGGCCGTTTAGCCGACTAAGTGATGAAGCACAGCCTACATCGCCCGGCTTGTTCAGCCGACCTAGCTCATTACCATCACCTCAATTCTCTCCAATTGAGCCTGGACACTTCATGGAAAATGTCTGTTTGGTTGCTGGAAAAATCCAACGTGTGGCCCAAGCCAGCTTGAGGGACCTCTTCGTCATGCAACAGCACCTCAAAGCAAAAGAGTCTAAGGGAACACAGACCAGATTGGAAAGGAGAAATGCTATTTTAAACAGTAGCAAAGATATTATCTGTTTCATTCTAATCTGTATTAGGGATGGATTTCCAGAAGGAGACAAACTGCCCACTGACAAAGACTATTTGAACTCGCTTATACATGGCCTGGAGGCCGTGGTTTCAAAAGACATGCAACAAACTCAAAGTCAAGTCAACAAATCTTGTGGTGCCTTAAACACATCTCAGAGACATATTCCAGACAACGTGAAATCCATGTCGAAAATTCTCTATAACACAATAGCTGAAGCTGTGATCAAACAAGATACACAGCTGCAGACCACGGACCTCAGCTATCATCCATCCAAAAGTCTCGAGAAGGGTCTCTCAAAAGACTCACTTCACCTGTCATCCACTGAGCTTATACAGAAGGCTATAACCGTAATCGAAGCATTGCGGCTCTCGAGTGACAGCACGATCAGCATGTCCGACAGTGTGAGCTGCATTGAAACTGCTCAGCAAACAACACAAACGGTGACTGACGACCTTCGAGAGCAAATAATAATGGATTTTGTAGAGACCTCTGTTGAGGATCTATATTCAAGATGTCTGGGATTAAGCGATTCCCTGGACGAAGTTCAGTCCTCTCAAAGCAGTACAGGAATGTCAAATGTTGAGTGTGACACACCAAGTTCTGTCAGCCATAAGAGAATGTCAGCAACGAGTCTGATCACCACAGCTATGGTCACTGAAATCATGGACTCCCTACCTATGGCAAGAAAGGAATCCATGGATTCAAACGTTGACAGCACGTCAGGTAAGCCATATCCTGTTATCTGCCCAATTAAAATGTATACACAACTTAATTGACATTCCAATATCATGTATTAGGTTTTCAGTTAATTAGGAATCAAAGAATGTTTAAGTTTGACTGACTAATTATTTTGGATGGCTGGCGTACCTTAAAATTGAGATCATGTCCTATTCAGCACAGGGAGCTGTTTTGATTTCTATTGACATGCATTAACATCTGCCAGGAAAATGTACTGTACTATTTGTATTTGCCACATGCAAAATGGGATACTTTCAATATTTTGTTCCTAAAAAGGTGTATCTTGCCAGTCTACAACGCAGCAAAATATTCTGATTCCTGGAGAACAAATGATTGAATGTGACAGAGAAGCAAATACTGCCCAGTCACTCCCCAATAAGAATGACCTCCCGGTCACAGACCAGGAGAGTATGCCCTGTTTATCTTTGAATTGCTTTTCAATGAACGAAAGGAAAACAGTTGAAAATAAGGAACCCACACTGGTTGATGAATTGCAACATGCCAATAACTTTCCTGAAATTAATGGCACGTCAAGTGTCTCCGTCGGGGTTAAACCCATCGCCCAATCTTTAGTGAGCAGAGTGATGGATACAGTTTCTCTGAAGATTAAAAAGCTATCAGTAGCTTTTCAGTCAGGATTACACCATGATAAAAAAGTGACTCGTTTGTCAAAATCTGTTGTGGAACGTCTGTCTACAATAGAAGAAGTTTCCATCACAGAGGAGTGTATGGCAAGTTCTGAGTCCTTTGACGATATGGTCGAGGTTGTTTACCAAGGCCTTCTTGTCAAAACGGAATCTGTGACAAAGCTTCGCCAGGCAGTGGAGCAACACAGTGGGGACATTCCTGTGGCCATAGCCTCGTCTTTGGCTTCATTGATGAACAATGCGGACCCCCACCACATGACTATGGACCTGAAACAGGAAAGCTCTGCTAAATCAAACGAGGGCCATTGGCCAAAATGCATCTCCTTCTCATTGGTGCGCGGCTTAGTGAAAGCCCTTCTTGTGAGGATCGCTAGGAAAAACGCTAAATCAGCTTCACAGTCTAAATCAGAGCTCAGTGAGAATTCCTTGAGTTTGTCCAAATCTGTGGAGCTATGTCTATCAGAGCAAGGAGAGCATCCCATCAAAGAGGAACCAGCATCTGACGGGGAGCCTCCCGAGGAGACACTTGCACAACCCACAAAGGTATAATTGCCATGCTTTCACAGAAAATATATTTTAAATGTTATATTTACATGTGTCATTTAATCTTATTCCATTATCCTTCAAAATTTATCCTTAATAATCGTTAATTTATAATTTTTCATAATCATTGGTATGAAATACTTCAAACTGTAATACAAGCTTTTATTTAATACTCTTCAAGGAACTAGTAATTACACTTTTTTTCCACAGGACAAATAAATAAGCGGCCCTGTTTACCACTGAGTTGTTTGCAAAATAATAAAAGCGAGAAAACTGAAGACGAGATCCACTCACAGATGGATGAAGAGCAGTTGGATGAAGATCATTCCACTGGATCTCATTCACAATCTCAGACTGATCTCAGTCACATTGAGAAACAATATTGTGGACATTGATTGAGCCTTCTGAGGAGATGGTTCAGGATGATTACCTTCAAGGTAAAAATAAGCAGGACCTTGTTGAATCTATGATGGAGCTTTGCAAGGCAATGGAGCAACAAGGCCAAGACATTCCCATCACGAGGGCTTCATCTGTGGCTTCTGCGATTCAAGACATGGACTCCAAACCAATTGAAAAGACTCTCTCAATGGATACAGTTGTCACTGGCCACAACGGTAAACTAAGCAGGGTTCCACAGAAAGTCTAATTTGAAAGATGTTGTTTAAAAGTGTTGTGTGTAACTCCTTTTCCTACTTTTATTTTTATGTTTTTCTTATTTGTATAATATATTATTCAATATTAGTATCACTATCATTGTTAATTATCTGTGTAGTTGACTTCCAATAGTATCAAAACATCTCAACAAAATAATAATTATGTTTTACTCGATCTCCCCCAACAGAGCAAAAAAACAAGCTGTCTTGTTTACCGTTCAATTGTTTCCCAAAGAAGAAGAGCAAGAAAACTGTAGATAATGTCCCTACACAGATGGATGATGAACTCTCTCAGTTGAAGAGTGATCAGAATTCCACTGGACTTCATTCACAATCTATATTTTTCTTCTTGAAACAGATCTCAGTGACTATCAAACAAAGGGTTTACTTTAAATGGTGCTGAGCCTTCAGAAGACATGGTATCCCATAGAGATTTAAAAACCTTGTTTTCTTGGTCCACGAAATGCTGAGGTTGAAGAGCAACAAGGCCAAGATCCACGTCACAAGGGCTTCAGATCCAAGACATATTAACCAGGACCTTGAAAATGGACTATTCAATGGATACAGCTGGAACTGGCCACAAGGGTAAAAATGAGCTGGTGTCCACAAAAAATCTAATTTGGACTCTCTCAATGATTATGTTTAAAAGTGTTGTGTGTAACTCATTCTTATTCCTACTTATAGGTTAATTGTTTTTATTATTTGTATATTAACATTAGTTGTCCTCATTATCCTTGTTAATTATCTGCAATCCAAGTACATGTAGTACTCCATACCAATGAAAACTCTCAACAAAATAATGTTATGATCCCCACAGAGCAAAGAAACAAAATTGTTTCCCAAAGAAAGCATGTCCTTACACAGATGGTTGATAAATCTCATTTGAATGCACAATCAATCTGATCTCATTGAGAAACCAAGGTTCATTAACCACAATCTCAAACTGATTCAGTAGTAGACATTGTCTTTTGAAACAACCAATTCTTCTTCTGCTCTTGTTTCTTCTTCTTCTGAGGTGATGTGTAATTTCTTCTTCTTCTTCGTCTTATTATTAGACCTATATATATATATATATATATATATATATATATGAGGAACATTATTGTTTTGAAATATTACACATTAAAAAAGTTGTAATTACATAATTAGTGGCTTCTGTGATCCAAGATACGGACCCCAAAAACCACTTGAAAAAACTCCCATCAGATGGGTGAACATTGTTCGGACACAAAGGTAGAACACAGTCTGGTGCTCCAAGGAGGAAGGCTGTTACCTTGCTGAAAGGGATCTACAACGGACTTTGTTAAAAGTGTTTCTGATTCGTTATTTTTAATTCATCTTTTCCCCCATTTACAGAGTTTTTACTATTATAATATAAACAAGGTTGCAGTAAAGTGCACAGATTTAAATTTGACCTCTTTTTCCTGTTAATATCACTATTGTTTCCACAGAGCAAAGAAACTTTTTTTGGCTTACATTGTCCTTAAAATAATAGTTACAAATCAATTGTCTCTCCAAAAGAAGAAGATCAAGGTCCTGTTTAAAGATAATTCCCCACAGGGATGGTTGAAGATCAGCTGAATACTGATCAGCATTCCACTGGATCTAATTCACAATCTCAGACTGATCTCAGTCACATTGAGAAACAATATTCTGGTGATGAGCCTTCTGAGGAGATGGTTCAAGATATTAGCCAGGACCTTGTTCAAAAGGAATCTATGATGGAGCTTTGTAAGGCAATGGAGCAACAAGGCCAAGATTTCTTCCGGTCCACGAGGGCTTCATCTGTGGCTTCTGTGATTCAAGACATGGACTCAAACCAATTGAAAAGACTCTCTCAATGGATACAGTTGTCACTGGCCACAAAGGTAAACTAAGCATGGTTCCACAGAAAGTCTAATTTGAAAGATGTTGTTTAAAAGTGTTGTGTGTAACTCCTTTTTCCTACCTTTATTTTTCAATGTTTTTCTTATTCATATATTAATATATTATTCATATATTAGTATCACTATCATTGTTAATTATCTGTGTAGTTGACTTCAAATTATATCAAAACATCTCAACAAAATAATAATTATGTTTTACTTGATCTCCCCCACAGAGCAAAGAAACAAGCTGTCTTGTTTACCGTTCAATTGTTTCCCAAAGAAGAAGAGCAAGAAAACTGTAGATAATGTCCCTACACAGATGGTTGATGAACAGTTGAAGAGTGATCAGAATTCCACTGGACTTCATTCACAATCTCAAACTGATCTCAGTAGTGACATAGAGAAACAAAATTCTGGTGCTGAGCCTTCAGAGGAGATGGTTCAGGATATTAACCAGGACCTTGTTGTTAAGATGGAATCCACGATGGAGCTTTGTAGGCCAATGGAGCAACAAGGTCAAGAAATTTCTGTCGCAGTAGCCTCGTCTGTGAATTCTGCAATCCAAGACATGGACTCCATACCAATTGAAAGGACTCACTCAATGGATGCACCTGTTAGTGACCACAAAGGTAAAATGAGCATGCTTGCACAGAAAATCTCATTTCAATGCTATTATTTAAAGGTTTCATGTGTGGTTTATTCTTTTTCCTCTTTGTCTTCATTAATCTCCTTCTTCTTCTTCGTCTTATTATTATTATTATTATATTTTTATTTTATTTTTTATTATTATTATTATTATTATTATTATTGTTATTATTATTATTATTATTATTATTATTATTATTATTATTACTATAGTTGTTAATACTTAGTGGGGTTTACTTCAGATTGTAATAAAAACTCTGATTTAAAATTATACATAGTTCAAGGTCATAGTTATTAAGTATTGTTTCCCCATCTTCAAACACAGAGCAAAGAAACAAGCTGTCCTGTTTTCCAATCAATTGTTTCCCAAAGAAGAGCAAGAACACTGTTGATAATGTCCCCACAGAGATGGTTGAAGATCAGCTGAATATTGATCAGCATTCCACTGGATCTAATTCACAATCTCAGACTGATCTTAGTCACATTGAGAAACAACATTCTGGTGATGAGCCTTCCCAGGAGATGGTTCAGGATATTAACCAGGACCTTGTTAAAAGGGATTCTATGATGGAGCTTTGTAAGGCAATGGAGCAACAAGGCCAAGATATTCCCATCACGAGGGATTCATCTGTGGCTTCTGTGATCCAAGACATGGGCTTCAAACCAATTGAAAAGACTCACCCAATGGATAAACCTGTTAATGGACTCAAAGGTAAAATGAGCATGCTTCCACAGAAAATCTAATTTAAATGCTACTGTTTAAAAGTGTTACGTGTAACTTATTCATCTTATTCTTATTTGCATCAGCAGTATTATAATTGTTACTATCATTATTAGTTATCTGTTTAATTCAATTTGTTTTAACATATTTAATTCAACACACCTCAAGGAAATCATAATTAAACATTTACTTCCCATCTCCCTTACAGAGCAAAGAAAGAAGCTATCCTGCTTACCATTCAATTTTTTCCTGAATAAGAAAAGCAAGAAAACTGTAGAGAATATCAACACAGAGATGGTTGAAGAGCAGCTGAAGATTCATCAGCATTCCACTGGATCTCGTTCACAATCTGAAACGAATGTCAGTGAGATGGACGAAGACAATTCTGGTGCTGAGCCTTCAAAGGACATGATTGAGGCTGTTAACCAAGACCTAGTGGCAGATACAACATTTGCTGACCATAACGGTAAGATATGCATGTTTGCAAATAAAATCCCTTTTATCTGCTGTTGTTTAAATGTGATTATTAATATTACTATTATAATTGACATGTCATGCCCAGAATATCAGTGATTCCGAATGTATTGCTAATATTATGTCACAACTACATAAAAATGCACACAGTACTGACTCATATTTATATCTGTCACCTATATTTATGTATTAATTCATTTGACTGTTTGCTGTAATTCTTAGTATATCTTTCAGGCCATTATCCAATCCTTGAAAACGGCATAGAATGTGATTCTATCGCCAGAGAATCAAGAAGTCTACGGTCTCTTACCCATCCGACCGACTGCTCGGGTTCAGGAGAGGAGACGAGCAAGTGTTTCTGTTACCCTCTGAAACGTATGAGGAAGAACAAGACTCACGGTTCACACGAGTCAAACATCAAAACCTCCACCATCTCAGTGGCATCTGTGCATGCTTTGATGAAATCACTTCTGGTGAAAGTTGATAAGCAAAGCACAGGTTCTCCTTCACAATCCAAAAACAACCTCAGTGAGAGATCTTTGCGTTTGTCTGAATCTGTGGTGACAATTTTATCTGAAAACGGAGTTACTGTCATAGAAGAATCAAAGCCAGGTAGTGAGCCCTCTGAGGAGATCGTTGAGGCTCTTTACAAGGACCTGCATTGTAAAAAGGGATCCGCTGTGGAGCTTCACCAGGCGCTGGATCAACTCAACGAGGAGATTGCAGGCACTGTGGCAGATTCTGTGGCTCGAGTCCTGTCTTTTGAGGACTTTACTGTTGTGCCTTCTCTCTACATTTCCAGCATCCTCTTCCTCTCCCACAAAAAGAGTCACTCACAGTCCCGAAAGAAGCTGGGCATTTGGGCCAGAATTGCTCGTACTTGTGGCATTATGAAGAAGAACTTCTTAAGAACAATATCTCAGGTAGGATTTCAAGGATCAATACAAGGATACAGTACAATTTCTACCCTATATTCCTGTGTAGTTGTGAGGTTGTGGCTTGTACTGCAAGTGACTCTTGTTTTTTTGCTTAATGAAATTGAAAATGATGATAAACGATGTAATGTAAAATAATACAATCATTGTATTATAAACCTAAATCATGTTTATTTAGTGACCCTTCTTCTCTGTTCATTCTTCTTTTTTGGGGTAAAGGTTGGCCAT
>JAPMUY010001050.1:2500-5000 GCA_026901105.3 Galaxias olidus
TCTGGCTGTCTGTCTGTCTCTCACTCTCTCTCTCCCTCTATCTCTCTCCCTCACACTCAAACACTTTTCATCTCTTGTTCTTTAATACTTCATTGTCTCCTTTCATCTCTGACTTTCCCATCTATAACTTACCATCCCTTTATTTCTCTCCCCCTCTCTCTCATCCCTCTCTCCTCCTCTCCCTCACTCTCTCAGGGTTCCACTCCTCATCCTCATCTCTTTCTCTTCCTCTCTCTCAGGATTCCCCTCCTCATCCCTCTCTCTCTCCTCTCGTCTGATCTCCCTCAGACAGCTTTAATATGAACACTATGAAAGTGGCCTGGTCATAAAGTAATGACCCAGAGATTATTAATAGCTCTGTTCTGATAGGCTGCTCTATTTAGGCCCCTCTCTGCAGACTGGGAACCCCTCAATACTTTGACCTTTGACCTTCCTGGTAACAGAAGCCAGCAGTGAGGAGGAGACACAGTCAGTCCATGTCCACTGCTAGACCCAACAACAGAAACACACCGAGTGAATCTACACCATTATCCTGTGACCTATAGTCTAATCTAAACCATTATCCTCTGACATATAGTCTAATCTAAACCATTATCCTCTGACCTTTAGTCTAATCTAAACCATTATCATCTGACCTATAGTCTAATCTAAACCATTATCATCTGACCTATAGTCTAATCTAAACCATTATCCTCTGACCTATAGTCTAATCTAAACCATTATCCTCTGACCTATAGTCTAATCTAAACCACTATCCTCTGACCTATAGTCTAATCTAAACCATTATCCTCTGACCTATAGTCTAATCTAAACCATTATCATCTGACATATAGTCTAATCAAAACCATTATCATTTGACATATAGTCTAATCTAAACCATTATCCTCTGACATATAGTCTAATCTAAACCATTATCATCTGACATATAGTCTAATCAAAACCATTATCATTTGACATATAGTCTAATCTAAACCATTATCCTCTGACCTATAGTCTAATCTAAACCATTATCCTGTGACATATAGTCTAATCTAAACCATTATCATCTGACCTATAGTCTAATCTAAACCATTATCATCTAACATATAGTCTAATCAAAACCATTATCATTTGACATATAGTCTAATCTAAACCATTATCCTGTGACCTATAGTCTAATCTAAACCATTATCCTGTGACCTATAGTCTAATCTAAACCATTATCATCTGACCTATAGTCTAATCTAAACCATTATCATCTGACCTATAGTCTAATCTAAACCATTATCCTCTGACATATAGTCTAATATAAACCATTATCATCTGACATATAGTCTAATCTAAACAATTATTCTGTAGCCTATAGTCTAATCTAAACCATTATCATGTGACCTATAGTCTAATTTAAACCATTATCCTGTAGCCTATAGTCTAATCTAAACCATTATTCTCTCTCCTATAGTCTAATCTAAACCATTATCCTCTAACCTATAGTCTAATCTAAACCATTATCCTCTAACTTTAGCTGAGCCTCTTCAAAGAGAGAGAGCAGCCTCAGAGTCACGTGGACTATGGAGGTAAAAGTCACCTCATGTTCCACTCTCTCTCTCTCTCTGTCTCTGTCTGCCTCTCTCTCTCTCTCTCTCTCTCTACCTCTCTCTGTGGAGGTAAAAGCCACCATTCATATTCCATACTCTCCTTTGTTCCTCATGAAAAGGAGAAAGCGTATGAAAGTATTCATGCCATTCATGAAAGACTGAGCGGTGGACGTGAAAGGGTCAAAGGCGGAGTTTATGTCAAAGTCATCTCAGTGGATTGCATAAAGTCAAACTCCCTCCTCAGGGTCTGTGTTGGAGATAAGTGTACTTTGGAAAGGAAGCCTCCTCGTTGCCCTCACACACTCTCTCACCCAAAGACCAGGAAAACAGTCGGAGCCATTTTGTAGCTGACATCCCCACCCAGCCCAGGTAGCAAGCCGAGAGCGGCATTACAGTCTGAACGACAGAGCCAAGCGCCATTAAGCAGAAATACTTCAGGCCTCCATTCAGGTTATGAAAGTACGAGGTTATGTGAGATTTCTGGGATGTGGATCATGAATTTGTGAAGCTACATTACACTAGTGGGATTCTTCACATGAGGAATGTGGAGCTATATTTTATGATATTATCCTCCAGGTGCAAAGTGAGACAGAGGAATATTCTGCATACCTCCAGCACCATGCTTCAATAAACCCAAAGGCTTTTTACACAGGCAGGACCACAGAGACACCTATATTTTTAACACAGGCAGGAACACAGACACCAAAGCTCTTAACATAGGCAGGTACCCAGAGACACCTAAACTGTTAACACAGGCAGGTACACAGACACCTAAGATATTAACACAGGCAGGAACACAGACACCTAAGATATTAACACAGGCAGGTACACAGACACCTAAGATATTAACACAGGCAGGTACACAGACACCTAAGATATTAACACAGGCAGGAACACAGACACCTAAGATATTAACACAGGCA
>JAPMUY010001050.1:12500-16873 GCA_026901105.3 Galaxias olidus
TGCGTTGTGGGTGTGTCTATATGAAAGGCTTTGTCTATTGTGCTTTTCTCTGCTCAGTTAGAACATACTTCTCCATTTGGGGTGTTATGTGTTAGATAAGGACACACACACACTGCTGTTTTTTATAATATTATACTAGATATTTACAAGACGTTTTATTCACAGTGATGTTTGTGGGATAGTAAGATGTCCAAAGTCATGTTGCATCATCTCTCAGTGAATACACCAAAAGAGCGCACACACACACACACACACACCCACAGACAAACACACACACACACACACACACACACACACACACACACACACACACACACACACAACCACACACATACACAACCACACACACACACACACACACACACTCACACACACACACACACAACCTCTCAAAGGTCTTCCTTTGTACGGGGAGTGAGTTGGCTGAAGAAGACAGTCCTCCTCCGTGGCGGCGACCAGCTGCCCTCTGTTCCCAAACCACACTAACTGTTCTCTCCACAACAACAATCATTGAGTCATCCATGTTTTGGAGCATGAATCATTGAAACTTGTTTCTGTCTCTGAGAGCAGCAGCAGCACCAAGAGAACCAGCCTCACACTGCAGACTGGCTGGTAGGACCACGGTGTCTGAAATCCTCCTCTCCCCACACCACTGCACTGCTGGGTAAAGGTCCTCTCTCTCTCTGTCCCTCTCTCTCTGTCTCTCTCTCTCTGTCCCTCTCTTTCTGTCTCTCTCTCTCTGTATCTCTCTCTGTCTGTCTCACTCTCTCTCTGTTTCTGTATCTCTCTGTCTGTCTGTCTCTCTCTCGCTCACTCTCTCCATCTCTCTCTCTCTTTCCATCTCTCTCTCTCTCTTTCCAACCTTCAAAACCTTGTCAATTATTCAAACGGCCATTGTTCCCACTCACCTGAAGGCAGGCCGCTCTACCACAGCTAGAGGACTGACTCTCATCTGAGCCGTGTGGAGGGAGGGAGAGGGAGAGAGGGAGCAGAGAGGGAGAGAGGGAGCAGAGAGGGAGAGAGGGAGAGAGTGAGAGAGGGAGAGAGAAAGAGGGAGTGAGAGAGGGAGAGAGAAAGAGAGGGAGCGGGGAGGGAAAGAGGGAGCAGAGAGGGAGAGATGGAGAGTGAGAGGGAGAGAGAAAGAGAGGGAGCGGGGAGGGAGAGAGGGAGCAGAGAGGGAGAGAGAGAGCAGAGAGGGAGAGAGGGAGCAGAGAGGGAGAGAGAAAGAGAGGGAGCGGGGAGGGAGAGAGAAAGAGAGGGAGCAGAGAAGGAGAGAGAAAGAGAGGGAGCGGGGAGGGAGAGAGGGAGCAGAGAGGGAGAGAGAGAGAGAGCAGAGAGGGAGAGAGGGAGCAGAGAGGGAGAGAGGGAGAGAGAAAGAGAAGGAGCGGGGAGGGAGAGAAGGCTCGGTGACATTTCAACTCTAATGTTTGTTCTTTTACTTTCCAATGGGTTTCTAACTTGAAGTGATTGGGCTTTAGAAGAGCAGAACAGACCTACTCACTACCTTAACTTTTAAAAAGACCTATCGCAGTTACTCCATTTCCTTTGCAATCACTTGACATTACTTTCAGTTTGATTGCTTCTCTAGAGAATAACATTTATTAATTTATGACTGTTTGAAATTTAACGATCAGATGTATTTGAAATCCTTTCTTTATATCACTGTATTGTGTAAGTGTGCTGTCTGTCTGCCTGCCTGCCTGCCTTCCTGTCTGTCTGTCAGCCCGCCCGCCCGTCCGTCCGTTTGTCTGTCCGTCTCTCTGTCTGCCTGCCTGCCTGCCTGCTTGCCTGTCTGTCTGCCTTTCTGTCTCTCTGTCTGTCCGTCCGTCTGTCTGTCACTCTGTCTGCCTGCCAAACTACCTGTCTGTCTGCCTGTCCATCCTTTTGTCCGTCTCTCTCTGCCTGCCTGTCTGTCTGCCTGTCTGTCCATCTCTCTGCCTGCCTGTCTGTCTGTCTGCCTGTCCATCTCTCTGCCTGCCTGTCTGTCTGCCTGTCTGCCTGTCCATCTCTCTGCCTGTCAGTCTGTCTGTCTGTCTGTCTGCCTGTCAGTCTGCCTGTCTGTCTGCCTGCCTGTCTGTCTGTCCCTTCATGGTCTCTGTGACATGCTGGTTATCTGAGCACTCCACCTTACCCCAACCATAGGGTGCTTCTAGTCCAAACATAATGTGTGTGTGTGTGTGTGCCTGTGTGTGTGTGTGTGTGTGTAAGTGTGGGTGTGTGCGTGTGTGTGTGTGTGTGTGTAAGTGTAGGTGTGTGGGTGTGTGTGTAAGTGTAGGTGTGTGTTATATTACATTCAGTGCCACGGTAACGGTAAGGAACCCAGCCCCTGCTTCGACTACACCTAGCGTGCACCCTCAACAAAAGCTAGCGTGCAGCCTCAACAAAGCTAGCATGCAGCCTTAACAATACCTAGCAGCTTCTCAAAAGATGTTGGAAACAAAAGCCGATAACCTGAGACAGTGTTTCACATAAAGGTGCACAGTAACACCCTCTCTCAATCTACCTGTCCCTCTCCATCTCTCTCACGAACACACACACACACGCACACACACACACACACATTCCATTTTGAGAGTCTGTCTGGGCTAGCAGCTAGCCTTCTTAAAGGTGTGTGACGAGGTGTGTCAGGAACGGGCAACATCATCCTCCTCATCCTCATCCTCATCATCCTCACTATCATCATCATTATCATCATCTTCGTCATCATCATCATCTGCTGTTGAAAGCAGTAGGAGAAGATACCTACAAATGCCTCATGTTAAATCCTGTGCGTAGCATTATAAATGTAAGCCAACAAGACACCCACTTGAAAACCCCAGTGACATGTCTACTCTTGACCCTAACACGCTGTATATATATATGGGTTTCTTAAGTGCTCAATGTGGATTATTGCATCATGGATATGAAAACACGTCCCCTGAGGATATTAAAGATGAAGCCGCTGCTGTATTAGTCTAGATGATATTGTTAATTCACATTCAGTTCAAATCCGTGGCTTCTTACATTAAGGAAACGCAGACACTTCCGTGGCCTTTTCCAGAATATAATCAGATCTCTCCATTGTTGTTGCAGGGCCGTCCCCGCCAGACAAGCTGGCATTGAATTAGGCGAGGCTATTCAGCTCTGCCAGCTAGCAGTTTGCATTCTGATGGCAAAACACTCACACTCTCTCGACACACTCCGGCACCACGGTGCCTCAACTTCACAAACAAAGATGGCTTCTTCTGCCAAGCAAACAAACATCTTTTTCTACACCTCTGCCTGGACGCCGGACCCGGAAATGGTGTCCTGGCCTGATCTGTTCTTTTTGATTGGCTAGAATGCCATGACCAGCTGCCCATGGAGCTGTTATCATGCTCTCTAGACCAAAGAGGAAAAACATATCCCTCTCACCTCTTTCAACTCCTTTCTTTCTTTCTCTCTCTCTCTCCCTCCTCTCACCCTCTCTCTCTTTCTCTCTCCTATCTCTATCTCTCCCTCCTCTCACTATCACCTCTCACCCTCTCTTTCTGGTTCTCTCACTCTCCTTTACTCCTCTCTCTCTTGCTCTCTCTCTCCCCCTTTCTCTCTCTCTTGCTCTCTCTCTATCTCGCCCCTTTTTCTCTCTCTCCCCCTCTTTCTCTCTCTGCCCCTCTCTCTCCCTTTCCCTCTCTCTATCCTTCTCCTTCTCCATCCCTCTCCCCCTCTCTCTCCCCCTCTCCACATCACCTTCTCGGCTCTGCTATTGAATAATGGATGATGCAAGGATATTGAAAGCTAGCGGCTGTTGTTCTAGCGGACGCCACAATTCCAACCTGGGAGATTAAGGTCAGAAGTCACAGGCTGGGGAGATTGGGGGGGTCAAAAGGTCACTGTGGTGTTCAAACACTTCAGGCTTCCAGAACATTCATTCTGCTGCATACATGTTTTCAGGACACACACACACACACACACACACACATCACTTTAAGATTGGAATGGTGGTACTGTTTGTTCAGTAAGTTAATGTAATGTCCACACAATGCAGCCTAGACTGTGTGTTCAGTAAGTTGTTAATGTCCTCACGAGGCACCCTACACTTTGTGTTCAGTCATTTCTCTGGATTACATGCTGCTTACATTTCTTATTCATCACTTAAAGACGGTAAGTGAGGGATACATCTATAAATTAAGGTTATACAATAAAGTCATGATGTCAACAGTCTGTATTTGGATGTTTGTAATAGTCTGCACATATACTTAGGCTGTAATATTCTGCACACAAAATGCTTAGTCAGTGAGTAATACTCTACAGTGAGAGTACTGAGTTAGTGAGTAATATTCTGCAGTGAGAGTACTGAGTTAGTGAGTAATATTCTGCAGTGAGACTACTGAGTGAGTAATATTCTGCAGTGA
>JAPMUY010001051.1:0-174208 GCA_026901105.3 Galaxias olidus
AATCTCTTCAGCGTGTTTTGGGTCTACCCCGGGGTCTTCTACCAGTAGGGCGTGCCCGGAAAACCTCCAACGGGAGGCGCCCAGGAGGCATCCTAATCAGATGCCGGAACCACCTCATCTGGCTCCTTTTGATACGAAGGAGCAGGGGCTCTACTCCGAGCTCCCTCTGGATAACCAAGCTCTTTACCCTATCCCTAAGGCTGAGCCCAGCCACCCTATGGAGGAAACACATTTCAGCCGCTTGTCATGACCTCATTCTTTTGGTCACTACCCAAAGCTCATGACCATAGGTGAGGGTTGGAACGTAGGCCGACTGGTAAATTGTGAGCTTCGCCTTTCGGCTCAGCTCCTTCACCACGACGGTCCGGTAGAACGCCCGCATTACTGCTGATGCTGCACCAATCCGCCTGTCAATCTCACACTCCATTTTTCCCTCACTCGCGAACAAGATCCCGAGATACTTGAACTCCCTCGCTTGGGGCAGCAACTCATTCTCAACCCGGAGAGAGCATTCTACCGTTTTCCGGCAGAGAACCATGGCCTCAGACTTGGAGGTGCTGACTCTCATCCCGATCGCTTCACAATCAGCTGCAAACCGCTCCAGTGCATGCTGAAGGTCACAGTGAAGAAGCCAACAGAACCATATCATCTGCAAAGAGCAGAGAAGCAATTCTGAGGTCCCCAAACTGGACACTCCTCCCCCTGGCTACGCCTTGGGATTCTATCCATGAAAATCGCAAACAGAACCGGTGACAAGGGGCAGCCCTGGCAGAGTCCAACACTCACTGAAAACGTATTAAGACTTTGTGCCGAGTATACGGACACGACTAACTCCGGTTATATAAGGACCGAATGGCTCGTAGCAAGGGCCCCGGTACCCCCTACTCCCGCAGTACTTCCCACAGGACTACCCGGGGGACACGGTTGTAGGCCTTCTCCAAGTCCACAAAACACATGTAGATTGGATGGGCAAACTCCCATAACCCCCCACAACAGCCCCACAAGGGTAAAGAGTTAGTCCACTGTTCCACAACCACCTGTGCTGGTTGCCTTTGAGAGGCAAACTTTCGGTCACTGCAAGGTAATGAGCAAAACATGGCATGGATTTTCTAAGAGTTGGCTATTGTCTCGCAATGAAAGCGTAATGGATAAATTTTGAGATTGATGATCAGCCAAAATTGGCATAAACAGCCAACATTTTTAATTAATTTAAGGGCTTGATCAGCCTTTATAAAGTGAAGGTGTCAATAAATAAACAAAAAATTATAAATAAGGTCTAATGATTCTTATTCACAAAACTAATGATCAGTCAGGAATTGGGGTGTTTTAAATACTAATATTCAAACACGGTGCAGCACGGTGGCTCAGTGGTTAGCATCCAGAAGGTCCTGGGTCCAAACCCCACCTCAGCCAAGTGGAATTTGCATGTTCTCCCCGTGTTTGTGTGGGTTTCCTCTGGGTACTCCGGTTTCCTCCCACCATCAAAAAACACGCCGCATCCTCCTACCAGTGCCCTGACCAGTCACTGCCAATTCAACTGGAGTCGGTCTGTGTGTCCTGTGTGTGAGCAAGTCTGTCATAATATGTTGGGTGAGCAAGTCTGGCGCAATTTGGCTGCCGTGGTATCACTCAGACTGAGTGTTGTGTTTGATAGCTGTCAGTCCATTCGTTGTTCGTTCTGTGGTATTAATTGGCGACCAATTTGTGTAAAGCGCTGAGTATCTAGAAAAGCGCTAAAAACTAAATAAAATGTATTATATTATTATTGATATTAATAGGTTACAAATAGTTCTTCACAGAAAAAATGCACAAGAAGCCTAACTCTCCTTTACAGTAACTCACTAATTGTTTACAATTGGGTATGTGAGCAGCATGCCCAAGACACGTTTTAAAAACCCGTCAACAAACGGGGTCTATAGCGCAGTCCACTTGTGCTGCAGTAAGGCGGTCACTGGACGCATGACATCCGCATTTTCTCATGGAAATGCATTTTCTCGGTCACAAATGTAACCTTATTAAAATAGGTAAAGAGGAGCGACTCTTCTCAGAGCATCAACGGGCAACCTCTGACAGATATATAAAAGAATCCCTAACGTCTGATCGTAAACGCTCTAAAACTGAGTCGTTCACACCAAAGCAACGAGCATAGACACAAATTACCGTTTCCATAGTAACGGCAGAGCCCACTACAGTTAGCTAACGTTAGCAAAAAACGATTTCATAGTTTTACTTCCCTATTAGTATGAGCTAGTGCATGACAATCGTTTTTATTTAGCTGCGACTGGAACCGTAGGTACAATATGTTGCAGAGTATACTGTATAATTTTGATAAACAATAGCTTATTAAATAACAAATCCAACATATGCATGTAAACGCGCTAACGAATAATGCCTTTTTGACTTTAATCTGGCGCTATACTTCCTAACGTTCTAAAACTGCACTTGGCGATTTGACAAGCCAAGTCTTTTGCGACGACAGGCAATGGCTTCAGCCGCCCTGCAACTACAAGTTCACACTGCTGCAACTTTTGTCTGCAACGTTCTAAAACCGTTTTGTTGCATTGCGAATTATTGGTCTCAACTGGCCTTAAGTGTTTAGTTCTATATAGTTGTGCTTGGCTGACTGAATGTTGAAATGAACGTATCTTTTTCAATCAAAGTTAAAAACAAATCTTTTTAGCTAACCTTTTGATGCATGCTGTGTTGGCTTCAATCAGGTGCGTTACTAATAGGCACATCACTGTGGAGATGTGATCCTCAATATTATGAGAATGAGCGAAAAAAAATCATTTAAATTGTATTTCCTAAATTACCTTTGTTTGAAAATATATCTTAATTTTACATGTAGGCTTATGAAATGGCTTAACCAAATTATTGAAGCAGCGCTTGAAAAAATATACGATTGATCATGCAACGTGATCACTAAAAGATGTTTCCACTGCACATGGTTATTATAGGATATGCGGTTTTGGGTCAGCCGTGGATCTTGTGTTGACGGGTAGGGTCGGGTTGTGGAACTAATTGGCCATATGTGCGGGTGGCGGGGCGGGTACGATATTGCACGTTGAGGGGGTGGGTCTTGAAAATCAGACCCCTGCAGGACTCTGATATATACACAGCTCAAAAAAATTAAAGGAACACTTTTTAATCCAAGTATTGCATCAAGTCAATTAAACTTCTGGGATATTGATCTGGTCAGTTAAGTAGCAGAGGGGGCTAATCAGTTTCAGCGACTTTGGTGTTAATGAAATTAACAACAGGTGCACTATAGGGGCAACAGTGAGATGACCCCCAAAACAGGAATGGTTTTCCAGGTGGAGGCCACTGACATTTTTTCCCTCCTCATCTTTTCTGACCGTTTTTCACTAGTTTTGCATTTGGCTAGGGTCAGTGTCACTACTGGTAGCATGAGGCGATACCTGGACCCTACAGAGGTTGCACAGGCAGTCCAACTCCTCCAGGATGGCACATCAATATGTGCCATTGCCAGAAAGTTTGTGTCTGTGTTGCTGTGTCTCCCAGCACAGTCTCAAGAGCATGGTTGAGATTCCAGGAGACAGGCAGTTACTCTAGGAGAGCTGGACAGGGCCGTAGATGGTCCTTAACCCATCAGCAGGACCGGTATCTGCTCCTATGTGCAAGAAAGAACAGGATGAGCCCTGCCAGAGCCCTACAAAATGACCTCCAGCAGGCCACTGGTGTGAATGTCTCTGACCAAACAATCAGAAACAGACTTCATGAGGGTGGCCTGAGGGCCCGACGTCCTCTAGTGGGCCCTATGCTCACTGCCCGGCACCGTGGCGCTCGATTGGCATTTGCCATAGAACACCAGAATTGGCAGGTCCGCCACTGGCGCCCTGTGCTTTTCACAGATGAGAGCAGGTTCACCCTGAGCACATGTGACAGACGTGAAAGGGTCTGGAGAAGCCGTGGAGAACGTTATGCTGCCTGTAACATCGTTCAACATGACCGGTTTGGTGGTTGGTCAGTGATGGTCTGGGGAGGCATATCCATGGAGGGACGCACAGACCTTTACAGGCTAGACAATGGCACCCTGACTGCCATTCAGTATCGGGATGAAATCCTTGGACCCATTGTCAGACCCTACGCTGGTGCAGTGGGTCCTGGGTTCCTCCTGGTGCACGATAATGCCCGGCCTCATGTGGCGAGAGTATGCAGGCAGTTCCTGGAGGATGAAGGAATTGATACCATTGACTGGCCCCCACACGCTTGCCTGACCTTAATCCAATAGAACACCTCTGGGACATTATGTTTTGGTCCATCCGACGCCGCCAGGTTGCACCTCAGACTGTCCAGGAGCTCAGTGATGCCCTGGTCCAGATCTGGGAGGAGATACCCCAGGACACCATCCGTTGTCTCATTAGGAGCATGCCCCGACGTTGTCAGGCATGCATACAAGCACGTAGGGACAGTACTGAGTAACATCTTGAGTTGCTGCAATGGAATTTCAGCAAAATGGACTAGCCTGCCGCATCATTTTTTCACTTTGATTTCGGGGTGTCTTTGAATTCAGCCCTCTGTAGGTTGATAATTTTCATTTCCATCAAACGATGTGGCATCTTTTCGTTCCTAACACATCACCCAGTCCATATGAGTATAGATATCCAGCATGATTTTTTTTTCCCATTGAGATCGGATGTGTTTTCAAAGTGTTCCATTAATTTTTTTGAGCAGTGTATGTTTAGGAAGCACATGGCCAAAACAGGGCTGTACGTTTACTTTTTAGGTGATAGCACTGGTGCTAGCAAGCAAAAAACTTCAGTAGCACAAAGAAACATTTTGTAGCACACACAGGTGGACAGTTAAACACGTTTTATTTAAAAAAACACACTTACTTATAGTTAGTTGTTCCTTTCCAAAAATAATTTCACTTTAGAAATACTGTGGCCACTTATTGTTTTGTTGAGTCAAATATTTCCAATGCACATCCTTCCATGCTGATCCAAATGAGATCTTCTGTGGTGGATACATGAAGACTGCTCTGTATAAAATAAATTTTGTTCTGCGCAGAGTACTCTCTCCAACATTGGATAGAGGAGATTGGTTACAATCATGCTATTGCTTCAAATTACAGGATGTTCTGTAAAACAGAAACTTTATGCAAGTTCTGTGAAAGGTACAGTACTGTGTATAAGTTTTAGGCAGGGGATACTGTTTTGAAGGCGAAGTGTGGTCACACCAAATGTTGATTTGATACAGATTTGCTTTTCCCTCACTTTGTATTTTATGAATTGATAAACAATTAACATTTATCCTTTTATGTTTTGTTTTTTTCTAACTTTAAAGACATCACACCTGCCTAAAACTTTTGCACAGTACTGTATGTTAAAATGTATTCAACTAATTCTTTAAGGACCTTCAGTTTCTACCACTCCTCCTGCACTTTGTTAGTGTTACACGCTGTTCTACAAAAATAAATATGGAGGTAGATAGAGGCAAATAAACTCACATTAGTAGAAGGAGGTAAAGATGTTAGCAAAATGCTTCAAAAGAAGATCAACCTCTTCAATGCCATAGTCCAGCAGCTGACCTTGACTTTCAGGCCATGCATCATGGTTGAAAAGCCTGTGCCATTTGACTGCATTGGAGTAGGGCTGAACGATTTTGGGAATGCAATTTTTCTGACAGATATTGTAATTGAGAGTTGATCCGCAAAATTTTTGTCGGGGTAAAGCATTCACTGTGTGATAGATTTGAAGAATGTGATGGAGCATTACGAGATGCTATGAAAATATTATTTGCACTATTTAATACAAGGATAAGAACTTAAAAGATATGAACTGGTTCCAAAATGTATTTATAAATACTAATTGGCATAGAACGTAGCACAATAGAACAATTATCTCAAAAGGTGTGACTATTAAGTTAAATAAAGTGATAAAATATTAAAAAAATTTAATTAGAAATTAATTAAACCTTTCTGTAAACAATCTCCTGCCTGAAACACTGGCTGCCTGCGCACGGTGAAATAGGAGAGGGAGAGAGAGTCGCAGCCCTCATGGGAACAAAAGACAATATATAAAGAAAATATATATATATTCTTGATGGTTTGAACAGTTAGCTAGATTTGTCCTAGTCACCTTTTAGAAATACAGACAGTAGAAGGGTTTGAAAAATGGCTAAATGTAGGAAAAAAGACGCTAAACTGACAACACAAATTTTTCTTCTGTTTTGTGTCTTTATTGTTGATGGGCGTATACATAGACACCTTAACCCACTTCTGATTTGTGAACATGACTGGTACAAGAACAGCATGGCTCGCCTGATTGGTAAGGATGACTGTCACACAAGGACAGCATGCGTTTGTAAAAGTATTGTCCGTTTAAACCCTGGGTCAGGCGAAACATCTTAAATTGCAGCCTTGAGTTCATGTTGCAATTTTCTATGTGAAATCGATTAATCGTTCAGCCCCACATTTGAGGTTTGAGCTTCAGATCCACTGAGCGAACAGGTAAAGCGAGACTTGAGTTCTCCAACAGCTATATCCACAGCTTCTGTAACATGTTTGCTGTTAAAGGCAAGATTGGCTGGGTTTGCAAACTTCACACGATCCCCTTTTCAGCTCCATTCCCTGAAGAAATGTAGTACAATAAACAATGTTAATTGTCTGTAATCCCTCACTCAATTAAACTATCAAAATATTACAAAAGATGAGTTGCGTTAATATATAAAGAAATTGTATATATGAATGTATACCATACAGCCCTGCCATTCCTTCCTTACAAACCTGAAATGTGACTTTCCCATTCTGTTTCTAGACACATACAATTAACCTCTAACATTCCACCTCATCTTGGTCTCAATTTCATGCCCTCCAATGCAATTACTGTTCTCTGGAGCTCAGATGTGGCTTTAGGGAGAATCAGATCAATTCTTTAAAGCATGCAGCTAAGACCATCTACCTCATGAAACGGATCAGTCAAAAAATGGCTAAATGCACAAATGTCTACTTTCTCCATCTCATGTTTGATCTAGAGCAAGCAATTAAGAATTTTTATGGTATAGTTTTTACAATAATTTGTCTATAAACGCAGTATTTATAATATGAAGTAATATAAATAAAACGTAAAATAGCTTACTTTTTGTGCCCTCCCTTGCATATTAGCAGAGGTAGCAGCGGCAGCTAGGTGATCCATGTGCTGCAAAGATGCTCCTCTGTGGTGCCCCATATTTAATGAGGCTCCATCAGCTCCATTTCCAATCAGCTTCTCCATCCAGCCATTAAGTCTGCACCCAGTTCAAAGAATGTTGCTTTTGTGGCCTCCAGTGCACCTTTGTTATAACGAAGTAATATACATACATAATTTTTACATTTTTTAAGTCGGGTTTTACAGCAGAACACTTTTTAATAATAATAGCGCTTCCAAGAACACAACTAGCGCTTAAGAGGGACAGACAATACTAAAAAGAAAACTAATGTGATATACAGTGCATCATTAAAGTATAAAGTATTCATACCCCTTCACTTTTTCCACATTTTATTATGTTACAGCCTAATTCCAAAATGGATTAAATAAAAAAATTCTCAACATTCTACACACAATACCGCATAATGACAAAGTGAAAAGTTTTTTAGAATTTTTTGCAAATGTATTAAAAATAAAAAAATAAAATATCACATGTACATAAGTATTCACACCCTTTACTCAATACTTTGTTGAAGCACCTTTGGCAGCAATTACAGCCTCAAGTCTTCTTGAGTATGATGCTACAAGCTTGGCACACCTAATTTGGGGCTATTTCTCCCATTCTTCTTTGCAGATCGTCTCAAGCTCCATCAGGTTGGATGGGGAGCGTCGGTGCACAGCCATTTTCAGATCTCTCCAAAGATGTTCAATCGGGTTCAAGTCTGGGCTCTGGCTGGGCCACTCAAGGACATTCACAGACTCTCCCGAAGCCACTCCTTTGTTATCTTGGCTGTGTGCTTAGGGTCGTTGTCCTGTTGGAAGGTTCTCCCATCTCCACAGAGGAACACTGGAGCTCTGTCAGAGTGACCATCGGGTTCTTGGTCACCTCCCTGACCAAGGCCCTTCTCCCCGGTTGCTCAGTTTGGCCGGACGGCCAGCTCTAGGAAGAGTCCTGGTGGTTCCAAACTTCTTCCATTTGCTAATGATGGAGACCACTGTGCTCGTTGGGACCTTCAATGCTGCAGAAATGTTTTTGTACCCTTCCCCAGATCAATACAATCCTGTCTCGGAGGTCTACAGACAATTCCTTGGACTTAACTTGGTTTGTGCTCTGACATGCACTGTCAACTGTGGGACCTTATATAAACAGGTGTGTGCTTTTCCAAATCAGGTCCAATCAATTGAATTTACCACAGGTGGACTCCAATCAAGTTGTAGAAACATCTCAAGGATGATCAGTGGAAACGGGATGGCCCTGAGCTCAATTTTGAGTGTCACAGCAAAGGGTGTGAATACTTATGTCCATCTATTTAATTTTTTAATTTTTAATACATTTGCAAAATTTGTCATTATGCGGTATTGTATGTAGAATGTTGAGCTTTTTTTTTTTATTTAATCCATTTTGGAATAAGGCTGTAACATAATAAAATGTGGAAAAAGTGAAGGGGTATGAAAACTTTCAGGATGCACTGTAAGGGCTAGAGGAGGTGAATCGCTTAAAGTTTGAAAGGTTTAAAAAGTAACTAGCTGGTACACAATTGTTTTGTGTAATTCTTTCATTGAATTTATTTTATAACATACGTCGACAAATAAAGCATTTATGATACTGAAACGTACTAACCAATTGCATGAGCGTGATGGAAGTTCTTGCTGTTCAACAAGTATATTCACGGTTTCCCGTCTTCAATGAGTCAAACCCCATCTCTTCGGTAGAAATGTCTGCGCAATCCTTTCACCTGCCTTCATACATATGTACAGATAGCTTTTTTTGGCTTGATTGTAAACAAGTCATGGGAAGTCTTTTAAGCACAGCGGGTCAAATCGGTACGTTTTTGTATCCGATGGACAGCGCTGTCTGATGAATTATAGGCGAGTGAACTTGAAGGCTCAGGGTTACCATTACATCCTGCGTCCGCAGATAACCTCGAAGTGAACTTCTTTTTTCCGATTGTCATCACTGTCGTCATGGCTGGTTGAGGTAACATTAATTACCACCGAAAAATGCCTTTTAATTTTTGTTGTAGTCTAAATAGTTATAGTAATAATATCTTAATGTAGGCTACGATTGCTGTTAGCTGGCGTAGGTTGTAGTTGTGTTCAGTTTAAATTAAAGGAATACCATCTCCCTGACGCGATTTTTTACACGGAAAATTTTGTTTTTTAGTAGTTGCATTGTAACAGATGGTAGACACTTTGAAAATTTCACATGAAGCATTGCTCCAATAAGGGACGAGCACTTGCCCAAGGCAAGAAAAACTTGCATTGCTTCTTTAGCCGATTGGAACAAATACGCGAACCAGTGCAAGCCACTCGCATACATTTCTCTTTGGACAGAATCGTTTTTAATAGCATATGCAATCGAAACTGTCGCACTGTACAGCTGTGTCATAAAATTTAAGACCACAATTTAAACTGTAGACAAAACATTTTATGTCTTTCCTTTTAATCATATAAAGTCTTGTTCTATTTCAACGTTCACATGAAAACTAGTGCCGTCAAAGATGTTTTTATTTATCAAACACAGTGTAAGAATTGTAAGGAAAATAAGTAATCTACTCACTGGATCAAACACAAGCATACGACACAGTAGGTGCACCGCCTCATGAGTGGCCCCATCAGACAGCATGTACAACACAGAGAGAGAAGGCTGGAAAAAATTATAATATTGATGTCTGACCAAGTACTCCACAGTAGCCATACAATATCAACATTACAATGTTTGATTCTAACTTTTGCTGGGATTGCAGAAGTTTAAGGCCTAATTATTCCAATGCCATGCTTAACATCGGTTCATCATTCTATGCTAACTGAATAGGGAAAGACACTGAAGCCCTCAGGAAGCTTTTCTATTCATTCTTGAGAAGGAAACAAATTGTTGGTATTTTCTGGTTTAATTAATATAAATATGACCCAAGTAATGTCCACTCAAAAACAAACTTTTTGGAGTTGCGTGTTAATGACTCACCGGTTTGTGAGGTCCCCTCAAGATGTGAGCCCTGGCTCCCTCACAGGAAGAAACCATGGCAGACAGAGGAGGAGTGCCTAGCAAGTCGGTGATCAAGTCCAACTGTGAGGAAAAGTACAAAACCATTCATTTTAAGTGATAATGAAGACGTTTGGACGTTCATAAATTACACAACAGCACTATCTCTCTCTCTGACTTAATACCTGTTGGATCGGGCTCTGAGCTTGGAAGAGGATTCGTCTGCCTAAAAGCTCAGCAAAGATGCAACCCACAGACCATACATCTATGGCTGAGCCATAATGACGACTACCCATTAACACCTCCGGGGCACGGTAGTACTGTGTGACTACCTCCTGAGTCATGTGACGTGAGGGATCAGGCTCTTCAACACGCGCCAGTCCAAAGTCACAAATCTGACGAAAAGCAGGGACAGGATTAAAAAAGCAGAATGACAGTGTGAACTTACAATGCAATATAAGATACAGTGCTGCAAAAGTAATTGAAAGTTACATTTTTTTATCATTTAATTTAATTTCAGTTGTCAAGAATGTTCTTTCTGGAAAGTTCAAGTGATGTCACAAACTTTTGCAATTTGCTTCGCCAGTGGTTATGTAGAGCCCCAAAGCCTTGGAAATTATTCGAAACACTTAATAGACATGACAAAAATCAACAACTTATTATCCTCTTCAGGAATGTATTTGACATGACGAGTGTCTTGAATCTGTGTTCTGTCATTTTCACTCTGACAGAAAGTGCCATAAAATAAATCGTTTCTGCATGAAAAATGAGACAAGATTATCCAAAAGCTTGTTGAGACTGATCTGTACATACACATTGCTTTTTAAAAATAATGAAAAAAGTGTCCGGTGTCTGTTAGTGATCGTTCACTTAAGGTCCCATTATGTAAATTAATGAATAAGGTTCAAGATCTGACCAAAGGACTAAGTATTAGATCTATTAACCATTCAAATATATTAGGTAAAGGTTTTTCTGTGAGACATACAATTAAGAAAATGGCCTGGTTGACCCATTTAATGTTGTGAAAGCCTAGTATTTCTTTACTAATTGATCAGCCACAAAAAAAAGCCCCAAATGATATAAAAGACCAGAACACATACGTGCACCCGCACTTACTATAGCCACCAAATTACTATCTATACATCTTTACCTTGAGCAGGCAATTGCTGTTTACAAGCAGATTTCCAGGTTTTATGTCCCTGTGTAGGACTCCACAGGAATGTAAGTACTTCAAACCTAACAGAAAATAAAAATAAAATAAAAACATCTCGCATCTACACAAAAACATAAGCATCCACCCATCCCTAAAGGTGCTAAATGCTACCATAGATCACATTTAAAAACACAACCGAACCTTAGGAGATATTGCCCGTTAATTAGTGACTCACCACGAAGAATTTGGTAGAGAAAAACCTTTATGTGATCAGTTGTCAGTGGCTGGGGTGACACAATCACTTTGTGGAGATCACTTTGCATAAGCTCAGTGATTACATAACTGCAGATTCCAGGGTCAAGGAATCCATTGACTTGAGAGAAAGGTGACTACATCATATGTCCTTAAAAATACCATGAGTGGGTGATTGCATGCTAAATCATGTTAGGCATATTAGGTAGAAATATAATGTCATGCAAAAAAATTACAAACTATAGCAGAGGGAGGGACAGACATTGAATGAGTAGTAGGTAGGTGTGGTTTGAGCTGGATAGTGGGTGAATGAAGCAAAGTTGTCTGCTGTTACAGTTACAGGCCCAAATGAAAGATACATTTCCTCAAAGCAATCAATCTGTGGAGGTTGAAGAATGTCCAGGGCCGACAACACCTGTAAGGCCAAAGAATAAACTTAAGCAAAAAATACATTTTGATATTTGCGTTAATGTAAACGGTTATAGCAAATGTAGGCTATAGAGTAGTGTACAGTCTGTTTAACTGCAATTATAGAGACGTATCATTGTCATATTTATTGTAATAGATATTATTCATCAATAGGGCTGGGTATCGGCACTGATCTCCCGATTCTAAATTGATTTGTTTCAAAATCAATAATTGAGTCAATATCAATAAACTGGAAGTGACAATTACAATACCAAGATTCCTTATAAAATATTCTAAGAAACTGATGATTCTAACTAAACGGGGAACCATTTAACTTATAACGTGGTGAATTACATAAAGTATGAATGGGAAACACTGACAACTGGGCTTAAAGCACGACTTTAAAAAAACATTTTATTTAAGCAATACTAATACCCAACACTGATATACCACAGTGCTTTGGAATCGAAAATGGTGTGTATTCCTTCCCTTTCTTCCATTCACATGAACCCCTATGATAGGGGCCCTATTTAACAGGAGACCACATTTTAAACATATCATATAAAAACAAACCGAACATAGAGGATCTTTTTTTTTTTGCAAGGCAAATAAGCTTTACAATAGTATCCCATGTATCCCACCATAGTATTATTATTAGCTTTATATCACAAACTAGCCTACGTGTTGTTGGCCTCAAATAAACATAGAATAGTCTAATAAACTCAATCTTCTTATCATTACAATACATTAAATTAACAGTAGAATCCATACATGATATAAATTTATAATATAGAAATGGAATAGTTGACAGAAAAACAAGTTGCTATTCTATACATCAAATTATTGTATCCCCTCCGTTATTGTCACGAATCCAACTATAACACGTTGGTGAAAGCAACAATTTGTGTCTTTGGTGGTTCATTAACTTCTGTGTGACTTCACCGCACAGGAAACTAAACATAAGTTGTAAATATCCAACGCATTCAACACACAACGCACCCGGAAAGCTGGCTGCTCTCACCGACCACATGCACGGACTGCTTTACATTGGAATGAATGTATACCTCCGCCGTCTCGCATACAATTCGGCAGACTCATTGAAAACGATTAAGCACCTAAATGCCTATAACTTTAAGTGAAATCAACACGCATTCACTGAGTGAAAGCATTGATATGAACCTCAGGTTTTAAATAATCGATTTTGAATCAACCAAATGAAAATCGGGATTAATCGGAAAATCTTTTTTTTTTTTTCTCAGGCCAATTCATCAAGCTGCAAACTGACCCACGTCAATAAACATAATTTAGGCACTATTTAAATGCAAAACATTACATTCAGCAAAGGCTGCCTTACATTTAAAGTTAACCCTGACTTGATCTACGTTGGCTTTCCTGCATTACAACAACCAGGTATACAGTAATTTCAATAAAAAAAAACAAAGAATCATTAATTTATCTCTCATGAGTGGATCTGATACTGGAGTTCATGTTACTAAAGTTGCGATTAATATCTTGATTCTTTGCTTGTTGATAGCTATTAATTGGAATGCCAGCAGATTATTCGTTAGTTAGCTGACTGTTGACTAGACTTTTAGGCTGCAAAAATGCCACGCATCCTGGTATCTGCAGGAAAGCAGTTTTTTTTTATTTCCATTATCATTATTGAGGTAACTTATATTTAAATGCCATGACTGAGTTTAGAAATGGAGTGTCACTCTAAGTGCACAATTATGGGTAATCGCACAATTATGGGTAATCACAGGTGAGACAATGTGACTTTTTGTTAATGTGCAGAAAAATAATGGCTTACTAACATTGTCATGTTTAAAGAAGCAAAGCATCCTCAGTTCCCTGAAGACCCTCTTGCAGGAGACCAGATTCTGGAAGACATTGGGCATCTTCTTCAGAGCAACTTTTCGTCCATCCCGTGGGTCTGTCACTGACCTTAATTGAATGTAGGGGTAGCATTGTTGGGTCAACCCACAGGTCACATTTCTATTAATGTTTAAAATGCTTATAAATGCAAACAGTTTGTTATACTATAAAACTTTCTAATATTTCATAATTCCAATGATGGGTCAACAATCTGAATTAATATTGAATAGAGGTCTCCATTACCAGACAACACCAAATGCACCATAACCTATGGGGCGGTCAGGCTCCATCTCAATTGAACTTGGCACTTCACTTGCTGGGTTGCTGTGAAGTTGTGGTACAGCAGCCCCACCACCGTTGCTTCCTCCCAGAGTAGTTGGGTGGCGAGGAGTTCCCGCTGGGGTAATAGGTCCAGTCAAAGTTGGCGTTGCGCTTAGGCCCGTTGAAGGTGCCCCAGTAGAAGTGTTGACGCAAAAATGTTTCTGGGCTATTTCAAAGTCTGAAAACAAGCTTCCACATACTGTCTGTTGATGGCCTGTGCCATGGAATGCCATTATATTACAATTTTGATGTGTGTGGAATTTAATTGAGCTTACTCCAGTTAGCTCAGCCGTTACTGTTAACTTAACATGTTAACACTACGTACTAAACTACGGTGTAGTTGTGCCAGCATTTGTTAACGAGCGGTTAGGGAAAGGTTAAACAATCCAATAGCCACTTTTCCAAGGACAGCAGACTTCATGTAAAAAATTAAGTTGTATATCTTGAAGTATGGCAGGACAAGTTACTGCTTTATTCAGTACTAGCTTAACTTTAAGGAGAGTTAAACAGCTTACTTAGATAAGTAAACGTGTAACATTTGCAGGTTTCGGCAGTTAACGTTATATCGACCAGCTATGCAATGCTAGCTGCCACTATGTTCTAGGAACAATTTAGTATAGCCAAATGTTGCATTAGGAAGTTACTTTAAAAAAAAAAGCTTTAAATGACATTACCTATCTGAACATAGGGATAACATTACTTGCAAATCGGTTGTAAACAATGTTATCTAACGTTAAGAACGGGGCGAGACTGATGTGGTACGTTGCGTGCAGTACTTTTGCAGATGAGTTACCTATCTAGCTTGCTTCCTCTGAATGTTCGTGGTAAACGTATTAGCAAACCAACAAGCTAATGTTTTCATCAAAGTTTCGTTGCCATAGATATTTAAATCCCAAGATAAGCAAAACCGAAGTGCTGCCTTCTGAGTAACTTGGACTCGACTTGCAGGTGATAAGCTAACTGGATAGGTAGCACTACCAGTTAGCTAGCTGTCTAGCTATGACAAAAACGTATATTGATGTAGTCATTTTGCCGGGTTCGCTAACGTTGTTAGCTAGCTAGCTAGGTAACATAACAGGCCTTGCCTTGCGCTTAAGACAGTCTAATGTAAAGTTACTTGGGTTTAATATAATTCACATTTAAATCAAACATTAATGTCGTGTTACGTGACTAACAAATAAATATAGCTATCTCAAATGACAAGTTGGCCAACGTTAGCGGCAAGCAACGTTGGCGGTTGTGTTGTTTGGCTAGCGGTCCATGATCGGTTTCAAGTTTAGCTGATGGCTCGACATTAGAAATACCACTGTCTCTGGCTTTGTCTACTTCCGTTTAGGAAATAATTAAAGTCTACTTCATTTCCTCTGAATTCCTGTTAGGCTAGTTAGCTAGCATTGCCTTTCACGAGAATTACAAAACAAATTACTTGCCAAACATGCCAAGCAGCTCGAGTCCCATGCGGTCGCTACCTAATAGTCACTACTGGTATTGGTATTGCTAGCGTTTGCTTGCTTTTAGCTCGCAGAGCCAGTTTTCAGCTAAATTTAGCTATAGTAGTGGGAAATTGTATCAAGTTTCTAAATCTTAGTCACCTCTGGGGTCCTATAGAACGTCGGTGGGGGAAGGACTATATTCGCCGATGTAAACAATGTCATGGTATGGCATGATATGACCCAGATTTGACGGTCCATACGCTACGTTGTCAAAAACATTTTTAAAAACCACACACATGCATAAAAAAGACAAATAAGCCATATGCCTACAGGTTTGTTATAATTCTTAAGACTCACATTAGTGAAACCAGGATTCTCCTTATAAAATCAATTTATGTAATCTTGATAGATATTAACTTCAGTAAAACCACATGTAGGCCTAAGAGATTAAAATTATGGTCTATACAGAACGTTACAAATTGAATTGGTATCTAGGCCTAATTATTGTACAGTTTTAACCTGTGTGGATTTTCTGTAGCTAACGGGGTGAAATACAAGCACTGCCCAATCAAAACGTTTTATATTAACAATATGTTCGGTTGCAGAAGGCAAAGAAAAGGTAAAAAATGCATGTGATTATCATCGAAACAAAGTGAATATGAATTAAGCCACGTGAGTTTCTTTGAAAAGTCTGTCTAAAATAGCCAACAAACACGCATACATTTCAATTAAGTACAATACCATCCAGTGGAATTAGTATAATACAATTTTTAAAACAATAGAATATTCCAAACAGTAAATCCACTTTTCATAATGATACCAGTATTTTTGCGCAACCATTTTTAAGGGCATATTTTATAGCCTATTACAACGCCAGTAGAGAAACCACCACCATACGTTACTAATCTAGATTTACATGTAATTTAAAGATTTCCCTGGTTTTAGCACTTATACAGTGAGTCATAAAATAAATGCAGACCAACATAGCCCATAGAATTAAAACAATTCCACGGCATTGTCTTCTTTCAGCATGAATCAAAATACATCGAAATACTGACCCTCAAGAAAACGCTGACTTGTAAAAAAGTGTCATAAATTACATTTCACCTATCAACAATTACAAATCATCATTCATAGTGAGAGAAAATACAATTGAAAGCAAAGAAATAGGCACATTACAAATTCATGGGAAACACATACTTTTTTGTTTTTTCAACAGTTTCTATGAAAAAGTCCTCATGGCCTAACTATGTAGTTGTTATTATTACAGGTCTGATGGCTACTTATTTTGGGGAAATGTTTGAAATAAGCCCTTTTATTCTATTTGTAAGATTTTTTGGGAAGACTACTATCATCAACAAATAGCTCCATGTATATGGCCACTGTAAAACAGAACCCAACAGGAAGATTGCATGGCCTTTCTGAATCCAGGTTTGGCACTAGATTAAGTAAATATATTGAAACAATGTTCAATAGCATGGAGGGTAATGATTAAGGAGGTATAATATTTAAATATAAGCAAACAATGCAAACACACACATGCACGCTTTAAACTTCAAATTAAGATGACTAAACGTTCCAATATAACAGTCACCGACGAGTATGAACACGCCAGCTCAGCTATAAGCATGACAGACTGTGTGTAGAGTTACCTTTTTCCACAGCCGAGTGGTTGCGGACACTGACTTTGGTGCAAGCAAACACAGGACCTCTGGATTCAATCCCAGTCTAGGACAAACGGAGGAAGCGACAGTCTTCATTAGCACAGGGTCACAAGTCATTAGTAAAACACAACACAGACCAATCACCGTTGGCTATAGTGGCGCCGTGACCTAGATAAAGGTTGAGCTCTCTACTTCACGAGATGGGGTCACTGATGTGTGAGTTTCGAGGGGTGAATGCAACGGTCCCCAACCAGAATAAACGCAGAAGATCAGCTACAACTTTAAGTAAGATCACCGGAATTACGTGAAGAGTTACCCTTTCCCACAGTCGAGTGGTAAAGGACTGACTTTTGTGCTAGCTAGCACATGACCTCTGAGTTTGATCCCTGTCTAGGGAAAACGGGCAGACGCAAAGGTTTTCTCTAGCACAAGGGTGAAAAGTCGTCAGGAAAACACAACGCAGTCCAATCACAGTTACTACACTTACAGCTTCCAAATTTACTACCTCTCCTCTCATATAAAAAATAAAGATACAAATGCATTAAATTCATCTGTTTAAAAAAATTCTCAAATTAACTAAAGGAACATGCTTGCAACAGATGGTGACACATGTACAGCCCTCTTTCACACGTTCTCTCACACAGTACACACAGTGCACAGAGATATCGAACAATGAATTAAACCACCTCCGTTTCACAAACACCTGCCCAGACTGTTGTCTCCACCCCCCTTGCCCAACTAGCACAGTTAGGGGTGCTAGCTAGAGGGCTGGGGGGCAATGCTGGAGCAGTCAGTGACTGCTAGTCCAACAGTAGAAGCACTGGACACACTCACAACCCCACTAGTGGGGCCCACAGTGCTGGCACTGGTTTGTATGGACCTCGAAACCCCCTGGGTGGCGTGGGTACCCATATGGCCCTGGAGTTGTGTGGCTGTCTTGCACTGCACCCCACATAGTTGGCATAGCAGCATGCCACCAGCTCCCCCAAAGCCACCCCGTGCTCCCCCGCTTTCCTTCCACTCATGCCCATGATGCTTCTGGGCATGGACGCGCAGATAAGTGAGGGTGGTGAAGCCTAGAGAAACAGAGAGAAGAGGAAAGAGGTGAAAGTAACAATACAACACAGGTTAAATGTTGCTGTCTTTGGGATATAAGCACAAGACTGAATGCATTACATAGCATGAGGATATGCTATGCTAAATAAGTATAAAGTATTTAAATAAGTAGAAATTGCTTCATATTTATGGATCTCGTCTTCACTCCGCCCCTTACTGTCAGTAAGCATACTAACTCTCAACATTCACAGTATTTACCCACACAAGGTTCACGTCTTGTATCGTAGGGCTGGTCTATGTGGATGACCTCTTACTGTATGTCACGAATCCTGTGTACTGCGGTGACAGTATTTTGCGTATGTTGAAAACCTTTAGTATATTTTCAGGTTATAAACTTACATTTTAATAATTGACAGCAACATTTAAGCCGATTTAGCTGATTTTGTCGTTTATCTGGGCTGACAAAACCCTAAGAGTTTCAAAGATTATTCGTCAGAGGAGTTAAGAAGACAGTGGTCCTGCGCTGCCTAATTTTGTATTCTACTAATGGGCTGCAAATTTCCAGAAAATCCACACTTGGTACCATTCGCCTATATTGATTGTTTTTACTTGAGGCTCACTTTTGCCACTCTTCATCCTTTTCTGCACTGTTTTGTTCTTCACTACGGTACAGCTCCACCAAGTATACCTCCAATCCCATAGTAAGCTCTACTATAGGGGGGGGGGTCCATGTTCTTTTTTCATTTGTTTATTAGCAAAACCTTAGAAAGCTTTGGTGAACTGGTGCTTAAATATTGTATACACTTTACATAAGCAAGGCTCAGCAAGCGGTTTCCAGGCAGTCAACACGTGACAGGTGTTTTTCCTCTGATCATATACATTTTACTTCCTGCCCCAAACAAAGGGTCTTCCATGTCCAGAGCTCTTAATATTGATTTACAATGCCCATTGACAGAAAGAGGTACTCAAGAAATGTCCTAAAATTACCCGGTCTAAACAAAAAGTGTGCTTTTTAATATACATTTGATGTACCCAATAAAGATATATAAAAAAAAATTTTTTTATGATTGCCTTGCCTTCTACTATGTTGACGGAACTTGGACTTACTGCGATTGCAAAGGTGGCAGGCATGATGCTGAGACTGGTTATGAACTCTCATGTGATCTGTGATATAAGCAGCAGAAAGCAGCTTGCCACAGATGTGGCATGGCACCTTCTCCTCATGACGGATGAGGTGGGCACGAAGACGGTCCCTTGTGGCAAACGCAGATGTGCAGGTCTGTGCAAAACATAATACTGATGACCAGAGACACACAATACTAAGTAAAACACAATACATTTATTCAATCTGACGTGCCATATAAACAGAGAAGACTCTTTATTTGAGCGTCTGAGATGTGGAAATCCAGGACCAGCAGAATCCTACTTTCAGTAACATGTTTTTTGCTCTTTTGATTCAACATCTACTGGTTTCCCAACTGACTGTTAGCTGTGAGGACCAACATTTGCAGTTAAGACTAAAAAGTTTCAGAATTTCTGGCATGATACATCAAATTGAGTGACAATGATCATAAAAGTGAGAGGCATGTGACATGAAAGGATGTGATCGCAACAAACGTTTACCGTGCACTTGAAGGGCCTCTCAGTAGAATGCACCTGCCGAACATGACTGTTGAGATGGTCGGGTCTGAAAAAGATATCTTTAGGTCTTTACACTTTACACAAAAATTTAAGTGACAAAAGTGTAAAGAAAGATATACTGATCACACCATCGTTCATTTCAGTGGCTATCGGTTAGAAACTTTCCTTTCATACATCTATGTTTGCATTCGTTTGAAATATATATGAGTTTCTTTAAATGACAACTAAAACTGTTCTTTTTGTCTGCATAAGCTTTATTGATGACCAAACATAAGAACGGTAGTCTGGTGATTCTTTTATAAATGACACACCTCTCCTTTACTGACCTGGAGAATGCCTTTGCACAGTGTGGGCAGATATAGGGTTTCTCCACCCCCCCTTGGTGTGATCGCACATGGTAGCTCATGCGGTCTTTCCGCTTGAAGCGTTGCTGGCAAATGGGACAAGAGTAGGGCTTTTCATCTGAGTGGGAGAGGCGATGCCGGTTAAGGTGGTACACATCCCTGAAGGCTTTACCACATGCCTCACAGGTGTGATTCTTCCGCAACTGGTTAGAACTAGTGTTTGGGTTGAGGTTGGGATTGGTGTTCTGTGGAGATAGAATAAAGTGAATGTCAAATGGAAACTAAAATATTATCCTCCTTAAAATAACCTAATGAATAACACTGTAGTTTGGACATGAACCACCAACTGACCTGTTCCATTGAACCTACGATAACAGGACATTGAATGGTCTGGGGCACTACCATGCTAACAGTTCCTGCAGAAATTGTGCTTGTTATAGGTTGTTCCTCCTCGTTGGTTTGAAAGGTGGCTGGCTGAGGAGTGGTTTCTGTTAGAGGCAGTTGCTGAGCGGGTAAAGAGAGATGGAGCAGGGAGACAGGCACTGTCTGTCTCTCCAATCTTCCTCCTACCCCCTTCTCCCTCTCCCGGGCTGCCCTGTCCTTCATTTTTATTCCTGTGTGCACAGACTGGTGGCGCCGTAGGTTATAACTGTTCTTGAACTGCTTGTTACAAGTGACACAGATGTGAGCAGGTCGGCTGGGCTTGGAGACGTCCTTTACTGGAAAACAAAGTGAAAAAAGGGGAATCAGTGGGTATGGAATAGGATATACATTTTTAAAGAACACGATGCAGTAGACGCAGGGTGCGAGTTATGTGGGAGCCAGTGGGAGCTGAGCTCCCATAAGGAGGGGTCTGGGCTCCCATGAAAGCAGTAAAGTCATACATCTGTGGGGGTCGCCAATACATTACCCACAACCTTTATTTGAATCACCAACAATACATTTTTCAATCATGTAAAAAGTATTATTTACATTAACGAGATAAATAGGCTAAAGGAAACATATTTTCCAAAAGAGCGAGGCAATATATTCTCTTGTGAATGATAGTATGGCAGCACTTCATCACCACGGCACCATGGTGCGCAGTAGTGGAGAGCAATCTATGTCTGTGTTGAGAGCGCGCAAACGTGCGATTTGAGCAAAAAACTGAAGCCACTGACATCTTAATAAACAGCATTAAGTAGTGTACTAGCTACCGTGCCGCTTTAGTCTGTGCAATAGTAAGAGGATGGCTTCTACTTTTCACTAGGCCTTTGTATGCATATATTTTTGCCCCCTCTGTTTGCGCATTATTTATCTATAGAAAAATTGCAAAACAACAATTGTTGGCCAAGATACGAGATACTGTTTAGCTGTTGTTTTAGAACAACGGACAGCGCTGTTTGTTGTGTGCTGCACGCAACATGATTTAAAAAAACTGGGCTGCCTTGTCTGTGAAAATGTTCGACCACTTAGTAGTATGGATATTGGAGCTCTTTCTCTCTCTCTCACACACACACACAAAGTGCACCAGTTAAGCTATTATTTATTTATCTCCGCCACTAACGTTAGAGACCCCCACAAAGCTCAGATTATAACTCGAACCCTGAGTAGACGGATTATAATCATAATAAAACTTTCACATACTATCACAACATTTACTACAATAACGGCATGTAATAGGAGACAAAGCAGTGTAAGTGTTACGGACAACAACGCCTGTCACTTACAGGCAACAAGCATTGCTGACCATGTCCATCAGCAATTTTACGTTTGAAATTTCTACCTTATCTTGTTTCTCTAAATATAAAAGCCAGAGAAACGCACAAACACTATTATTAAGGATAACATCCTTAATAGCCTTTCTGAACACTCGCTATACCATGGTAAAAAGCCGAAGCTTTAGAGATGCCGATTAGAACCCCCCTCCTCTAAATACATTGTGTATCATGTTTTATGTTTGTCGGTCTGTCGCCAGCTTTGATATGCATGATGTTGCTTACGCATGGCATGTATGTGACGTGTATATATACATACATAGCGCTTAAACAGCGACATTTCACTAAATTAAGTGACAGGTAAATAGAACTGAAATAAATTCCCCAAACCCCTTCCTCACCAGTTAAAGGCTCCTCACTCAAGGCAGCTGTGTCCACAGTGGAGTGGGGCGGATCATTCTGCACTGAAGGGGTGCTCTGGACAGAGTTTGTAAGGTGTGGGAGAAGATCTGACTGAAGAGAGGCTTCAGCCTGTGCTTGAGGTGGACTCTTAAAGTAAATAATTTGTTTATAGACAAATTAATACAATTAATACAAGTTGACCTTTTGACAAAAATTCTCTGCTTCCCCTCTCTCAACTATGATTGACGGCAGTCATTAATTCTAAAGAAATAAACTGAATCAGTGGGGTTCACTCTCCATGTGGACTAGAGCCCTGGAGCCTACTTTTGAGTTTACATTTCAGGATTATTTTTGTTGTAACGTTTTTGACCATGATGCTGTCACATATAACACTCACATGTTGTCCCAATATATTAAACATACTCACCTGAAAAAGGAAATTGCTCCAGGAAGTGTCCATTTTGAAACGCAATAGGATGTTGAGCAATTTCAGAAATAGGTTTCCTAAACACTTTTTGGAAAGGAGGGAGGGCCCCAAGACTAGCAATAAGTGAAATAGTACAACAAAACTATGCCTGCAGAGTGTAGACAGGCTACAACAGATGAGTTGTGGTTTAAGGCTTTTTGTTACCGTTTTCAATTTCAGAACGCTAAATGCTGTCGAAGCTAGAACTTAATTGAATGACATTAGCCTGCTTATACAATAAGATCAAAAAGTTACGGTTAACCGTGATTATTAATTTTGGAGCCTTTTTAGTATGTTAAGGACATTATGGTTTACGGCATGCTTATCGGGACGCACAATAATTGAACGTCAACGCTCATTAAGTCAATAATAATAATAATAATAAATCGACTAAATTCATGCACATTGTAAAATTATTTTATAGATCAAAATTATATTTCAGCTCTTAACGTAACATATTTTAGAAGCTGTTGTTTGTAAATGCGTGGGGATTGAGTAATTTATTTCGATAGATCCGAAAAGGCCGAAACGATGGATCCAAAGCCTCGGTCTTGCGTAAACCTTGCCCCTAACTAAACTGTTCCTGGTCGGCCGCAATCCATGGCTCCACCTCGGCTTTTAAATCCAGAGGATGACAGCTTTCTTTTCTTTTTTTCAAAGCCTCTCCCTCCCACCCTCAGTCTTTCTTCCTTTTATTTTTTTAATCTATTCTCCCCCTCTGTCTATCCCCCGCTACTGTCCCCCCAGATTAAAGGGAAAGTATTTTAAGTAGGCCTATACACCCCAGCACTCCTCTTCTCGCACCCAGTCTCCTCATCGGGAGCAATGGTTTTAACCGTCTTATCCTCGCGCCCCAGTCACTGCTTTGTCTGGGCCGACAAAAATAAAATAAAAAATAAGATAAAATAATGCAAAACCGCAAATCGAACAACTTTGAAATCAGACCGTTAATGCGAAAAGTTTAATTAAATGCTTAGGAATTAAATCAGACATCACTTGTAAACCTTTTAAAGGTAAGGATGCGCGCTCAGGTAGAACTGAAGTAAATGACGCGCTGGAGTCGAAAATAATAGAACAACCTCTTCACAAGCACATGAAAAACACACTGTTTAGGCAAGTCTTTATTTCAAGTGAGAACACTTGACACATATGAAAGACATGCCAGATGCATTGCGCAAATTGAAAATGGTTTAATTAACAAAATCACAGCCACATTTAAATACTACAACATAATTAAATATAGGCCAAATATACATATTTTTGGAATATACAAGGGTAACGGCTGTTATGTCTACATTTACAGTTTTTTTTTTTTTCAATAATGTAGAACAACAATAGTTGTTACATCCAAACAAGCTATAAAACATGTGGTTAATACATCACTTACATGAAATACAATATAAATTTTAGATTTTTTTTTTAAATATACATACTATACATTTTCAAAAAAACTCAAGTGGCATTCACTTGAGCAAAGGGACATGCCTAACACTGCTAGGATGTTTTTTTTAGACACAATACACCCCCACCAGTCTATAATATTGTTATCTGTTGTCCAATGTAAATAAGTACTTTTACTGCAGCTAGATAAACTCATACCAAGGATTCAAATACAGTAACAAATTTCAACTATGAATTGTTCAGTGTAACCACTTAAAGCAGCAACAGCATTAACATATATAAACAAAAGGAATACAAGCAGATTGTTTAAAAACAAGTGGGTTTAATTTACTTTGTTTCCACAGAAGAATTTAATTAAAACCTTTTACCAGAACTTTAAACAGAAGCACAGAACAGATGATAGTCTGCAATAAGTGATCCCCAAACCGTGCTGTTTCAAAGTGTCCTCTTATAACATTAGACGTTATGTCTTTTTCGATTGGCTCATCAAGTTTATTCTTGTCTCTTTCTAACTTGTATTGACAAACTTAATATATCTTTGCACATTCTCCTTACAACAAAAATATACATTTCAAATACAAAATACATATCAGGCCATAACACATATCCTACTCTATTGGCTGAAGTTAAGATATTGCAGTCATCGACTACATCCAAACGAGCGCGCACACAAAATATAGATTGATCTATATCTCATTTGTCTTCATTGACATAGAAAATAACCTGAAAATATTCAGAAACCGGGGAAATAAATTACGGACACATTTTTAATGCCTTGCATTTGTTTTACATTCGTCAACATAAAATTAAAGCCTAATTTAAATGATTCACGAACATAAGACTGATCAGCAAGTTTGGTGAAAACGTATACTTTCGTTTTGACGTTGACAGTAGAGGTCGATTATCATCGCATTTCAACAATACTGCTGCACAATAGATCAAACATCCAGTAATGGCAGAGAAAATAAAATAGTAAAGTTCCGTTTAAATTATAAATTTTTGCCTTGGATACCAGCGAGTACAAAGCACACAATGGGTTGCTGCTACTAAATTGTGAATATTTGGTCCGTATAAATGAACATAACTTGAGCAATATCCCCTCATCTCCATGGTACAATTTGCAAACTGGTTGCTAATACTACTTTATGCTAAAGCACAATGCTAAGTGTAATTTCTGCAGGATTGTGAACCAAGAACATGAGCAGCTTGTCAATAGAGCTAATTTGTAATATTTTCTTCAATTACTTAAAGATAATATAAACTGGCACATGGAAAATGGTAACAATTGGTGGTGAGTCTGAAAGTCCAAAGAAAATGCCCCAGCTTACATTGTATTTTGCAAACATACATCATAGATTAAGCATTTTGTTCCATGCAGTCTCTGTCATTTACCTAAATCCACCTACTATTTTATTTTTTTAAATTTACCTTCATAAAAGGTTAGAGGCCATATGGTCAGTCTAGACTCTGTTCCTTTTCACTGGGACTTGGACCTCTCCCTCTCACGGTCAGCCATATCGATGGCTGCCATGTTCCTGGAGGCAGTGACAAGATGCAGAAGGCTTATGCCCGACTTCAACAAGCACACCACGGCACAGACTCCCAGCAGCCACAGCAGCCACGCTGCACATTGGAGAAGAAAACAAAATAAACAAGAGAAATCGACAAGTTCAGGGGGGTTAAGAAGCAGAAATTAGGTTTTGGGTTAACACCAATCGCTTATAAGCTACACAGGTTCACAGAATAGTTAACAAACATTAACAAAAAATGTGAGTTAAGTTAGCTTACTACGTTTATAAAACAAAAAACATAAAAGTAAAGCTAAACGTTAGCTCGTTTGCTAGCAAAGGCGAAACGCTAAAGGTTTTATGCTTATACAATGTGTTTTCAGTAACACATTTATAGTCATGTCTTCTCATAACAAAGGGTAGATACTAGTAATTTTAGTTTGTTTTTGAGGTCTGCGGTTTCTGTCCCGTTCATAGCCGTCCCCGTTGCCCCGGAAACGAGTACCAACGTGACGTGACTGTGGTAGTAAACTGTCTATTTTTGTATGAACGGAATTGTTGTGTGACTTCGGAATATGATAATTATACTAGATCGTTATTGAATATGTATAGAATTGTGAATTGTATTCTAAGTAGAATGAATTAATCATTTTATATTGTAAATCTGTTTAATATGATTAATCAAATCCAGTGGCAGTTAGACTGAGATTAGAGAGCCACTGATGACCCTTTTATTTAATAATAGCTGCACTGTGTGGCCCCAACGGCCCTTTAAAAAAATAAAAAAATAAATAAATAAATAAATAAGGTTTAATATATATATGTGTGTGTGTGTGTGTGCTGTGAAAAAGTATTTGTCCCCTTACAGATACTTATTGTTTTTGCACATTTGTCACACTTAAATGTTTCAGATTATTAAACACTTTTTTATATCAGACAAAGATAACCTGAGTAAATACAAAAAGCTGTTTTTAAAGGATGATTTCATTTATTAAGGGAAAGAAGCTATCCAAACCAACCTGGCCGTATGTGAAAAAGTAATTGCCCCCCCTTGTTAAATCATGAATTAACTGATAAACCAAATTTTTTGGAAAGCTGAGTTCAATTTCACTAGCCACACCCGGGCCTGATTACTGCCAGAACTGTAGAATCAAGAAATCACTTAAATAGAACCTGTCTGGCAACATGAAGTAGGCTAAAAGATCTCAAAAAGCAACACATCATGCCCTGATCTGAAGAAATTCAAGAACAGATGAGAAACAAAGTCATTGACATCTATCAGTCTGGAAAGGGTTACAAAGACATTTCTAAGGCTTTGGGACTCCAGCGAACCACAGTGAGAGCCATTATCCACAAATGGAGAAAACATGGAACAGTGGTGAACCTTCCCAGGAGTGGCCGGCCTACCAAAATTACTCCAAGAGCGCATCGACGACTCATCCAGGAGGTCACGAAAGAACCCAGAACAACATCTAAAGCACCGCAGGCCTCACTTGCCTCAGTTAAGGTCAGTGTTCATGATTCAACAATAAGAAAGAGACTGGGCAAACATGGTATCCATGGGAGAGTTCCAAGGCGAAAACCACTGCTGACCAAAAAGAACTCAAAGGCCCGTCTCACATTTGCCAAAAAACATCTTGATGATCCCCAAGACTTGGGAAAATATTCTGTGGACTGATGAGACACAAGTGGAACTTTTTGGAAGGTGTGCGTCCCGTTACATCTGGTGTAAAACTAACACAGCATTTCAGGAAAAGAACATCATACAGACAGTCAACCGTGGTGGTGGTAGTGTGATGGTCTGGGGCTGCTTTGCTGCTTCCGAACCTGGGCGACTTGCCGTAATTGATGGAACCATGAATTCTGCTCTCTAACCAGAAAGTCCTGAAGGAGAATGTCCGGCCATCAGTTTGTGACCTTAAGCTCAAGCGCACTTGGGTTATGCAGCAGGACAATGATCCGAAGCACACCAGCAAGTCCACCTCTGAATGGCTCAAAAAACGTGGCCTAGTCAAAGTCCGGACTTAAATCCGATTGAAATGCTGTGGCATGACCTTAAAACAGGCCGTTCATGCTCGAAAACCCTCCAATGTGGCTGAATTAAAACAATTCTGCAAAGAAGAGTGGGCCAAAATTCCTCCACAGCGATGTGAATGTCTCATTGCCAGTTATCGCAAACGCTTGATTGCAGTTGTTGCCGCCAAGGGTGGCACAACCAGTTATTAGGTTTAGGGGGCAATTACTTTTTCACATAGGGCCAGGTTGGTTTGGATAGGTTTTTTTCCCTTAATAAATGAAATCATCATTTAAAAACTGCATTTTGTGTTCCCTCAGGTTGTCTTTGTCTGATAATAATATTTGTTTGATGATCTGAAAAATGTAAGTGTGACAAAGAAGCGAAAACAGAAGAAATCTGTAAGGGGGCAAATACTTTTTCACAGCACTGTATATATATATATATATATATATATATATATATATATATATATATATATATATATATATATATATATATATATATATATATATATATATATAGTTTTTTGTTTGTTAGTTTTTTTTATTTATTTAAGATTCTTATAATCAGTATGCAGGCCAGAGTTAAATTTATTCTGATGGTAATATAATGTTTTGCAATTTAAGTTCTCATTTACAGTTTGAATAAATTTGCTAAAAGTTAGTTTTATATATCATCTAATGTTACATAGATTTTAGTAAATGATCGCGTTGTCGAATACTGATTTTTTACCAACAATATCATGATATCAATTCTAGGCCATATCGCCCAGCACTAAAAAGAGCCCTAAAATACTTTTTAATGGGTACTATTTAAACTTCATGCAGTAGCATTCGTCACACATTTGTCTATTAACTGGTCATAATGCTGAAGCGAAATGCATGCTTTATATGTTAGTTTCTTTTCTTCTGTGCATGGCTGCAATGAGTGCTTGGGTCAATGTATTACAGAACATATTGTACATACAGTGGCTTGCAAAACCATTCAACCCCCTTGAAACTTATCAGATTTGTCTGGATTACAAATAATACATTGAGATTTTGTTCTGCTTAATATCTTATTTCAAAAGACTGAACCTCAAAGTTAACTATTTTGAAGTGACATTTGATTTATGCTATGCATATGTTTGTAAGAAAAATAAATAAGTGAAATATGCTAACGAGGACACTGTAGGCCTTACAATTGGCCTTACCTCTGAAACATTAGAATAGCTCACACTTTCTGGATAACACCCCCACCCCCCCAGTTTAATGATCATTGCCCAGACTGAGAATCTGAAGGGAAGGAATAGACATGCATAAATTAGGAAGAGAGTAAAAATTGAATCCAAGTGTTTGAATATCCCTGTTTGCACTGTTGGATCAATAGTGAGGAAGTGGAAGCTGAATTACACCACCGAGGCACTACCTAGACAAGGCCATCCCTAAAAACTCAGCGTCTGAACAAGGATTAGTGAGGGAAGCCACAGAGAGGCCAACAATCACTTGGAGGGAGCTACAGACTTCAGTGGCTGAGAGTTGAGTGAGGGTGCCCCAGTCAACCATATCAAGAGCTCTGCATAATACTGGCCTCTATGGGAGGGTGACTAGACAGAAGCCATTACTGAAGAACAACCATATCAAAGCACGTCTGGAGTTTGCCAGAAAGCGTGAGTGACCCAGCTAAGATGTGGTACAAGGATTTTTGGTCTGATGACGAAGTTTGCCAGAAAGCGTGAGTGACCCAGCTAAGATGTGGCACAGAGATTTTTGGCCATAATTCAAAGCGCTATGTGTCACGCAAACCTAACACTGCCCATGAAGAAAGGAAGGAAGGAAGGAAGGAAGGAAAGAAAAGAAAGAAACACAGGCAGGCTTTTCATCAGCAGGGACTGGGCATCTTGTTCAAATTGAAGGAGGAATGTATGGAGCAAAATACAGGGAGATACTGCAAGAGAACCTGCTTCAGTCTGCTAAAAAAAGCTGAAGCTTGGGAAAAACTTCACCTTTCAGCAGGACAATGATCCCAAGCACAAGGCCAAAGCAATACAGGAGTGGTTAAACAACCAAAGGTTAATATCGTACAGTGGCCAAGTCAAAATACAGATCTCAATCCCTTCGAGAACCTGTGTCACTGTTTGAAAGTTACGGTCCATAAGCGTCAACCAACCAACCTGAACAACCTGGAGCAAATCGGCCTAGAAGAATGGGCAAAAATCACTCCCGAACAGTGTGCAAAGCTGGTAGATTCTTACCTCAAAATACTTAAGACTGGTATTGCAGCAAAAGGTGGCTCTACCAAATACTAATGTGTAGGGGTTGAATACTCAAGCAAGCAGCATTTTTCTGTTTTTTATTTTCTTTAAAAGATCTGCTGACGGATAATTAATTTTGGCATTCAAAATTGACTGTTAAGAGCATACGAGATTGTTATACAAATTTTTCCAGCCCGTATTTTTATAAGTATTATTTGTAATCCAGATGAATCAAAAAATAAATTTGAAGGGGGTTGAATACTTTTGCAAGCCATTGTACCTTGATGAAAAATTAGAGAAACATGCACAGAAGAAATACAAAGATCTGGGTAAACTAAGAATATTTTTGTTAGATACATACCAGCTGGTTCTTCAATGTAATAGAGAACGTAGAGCAGGCAGAAGAAGAGCTCATTCCCCATGCACATGACAAACAGCACCGGCTATGGGAGACACCAAAGTTAGGCCACTGTTGGTGTGTGTGCATGTTGGTTGGATTGTGTCAGTAGCTTTGCTGTTATTACTGTTGTCCGTTTAAAAAAGGAGCAGGTAAGCTATACTCATTTTGGTTTATTTAAAAAAATAAAGTGTGGTCCAAAAGTCTGAGACCACTAGTCAAGATACTTCTATTTTGCATTAGTTTCAAATGCGATACAATTTTTTTTTATTATAAATGATATCAGCTTAACAATAAGTGAAAAGTTGAATCTTTGAAAATTTTACATGAATTTCAGAATATCAGTATTTGGTATGACCCCTTTTGCTTTAATGACAGCATGCACTTGAGCAGGCACGGACTCCACAAGTTTTTGCAAAACCTGATGACCCATGTTATCCCAGCATGATTTGACAAGGTTCCAAAGAGCTTCTTGTGATGTCACAGAATGCTTGGCTTTCTCAGTCTTCAAATGCCCCCATAAATGTTCAATTGGGTTGAAGTCAGGTGACTGTGGAAGAAAGTCCATGACAGTCAGAACTCCTTGGTCTTCTTTGGTCTTCAAGTAGTTCTTGCAAAGCTTTGAGGCGTGTTTCGGGTCTTTATCCTGCTGCAGTATGAATCTTTCTCTACAAAGATGCAAACCAGAGGGTATAGCAAGTTGCTGAAGAATGGAGTGGTGCTTCTCCTGGGTCACAGTGTAGTCAGTTCGGTGGGGGTGTCGAACTCCAGAGTAGGCAAAACACCCCCAGACTTGAATATTCTCACCACCATGTTTGTCGGTTTGATACACTGCGTTATCATTCTCTCTCCTGTTCATCTCCTTACCATACACCCTTCCGTTACTGCCATAAATCTCAAACTTGGATTCATCAGTAAATAGGACTTTTTTCCAGTCATCCACTGTGAAATGCTGGTATTTCTTAGCCCACCCCAAGCGTTTGGCATTGTTTCCCCTCCTGGGAAGTGGTTTACAAACTGCTACTCGTCCTCTGAGACTACCACAAGACAGCCTTCTTTTGACAGTATTTTGCTGATTGGAATCTTGCGTTCTTTATTTAGCAAATTCTGTAACAGTGATGAAGTTGCTTTTCTATCTCTTAGGGAACTAAGATTGATGTATTGATCTTCTCACGGTGTGGTCACTTTTGGTCTGCCTGATCGTGCTTTGGATACAACTGATCCAGTTTCTGCAAAGCGTTTTAGAGCTCCATGCACCACCCTCTTAGAAACCTTTAGTATAGCCATGACTTGACGCTGAGAAAGGCCCTCTTTGCTAAGAATAACAATCTGAGGCCATTGAGAGTGTATGATATACCCAACACTAAGTTGAAAAGCTAGAAAGAAGAGTCAGCTTTTATGCTAGGAAATGGTTAGGGGTGCCACAATGTCTTAGTAGCCTGGCTTCAGTGCACTAAAGCTAGATTAGAAATGACACTTACGGAATCCCGAAATAGTATAGTAAGAAAAGCAGCACCCACATTAGCAATAGGATGGAAATGGAATCCAAAAGAGGCAGTACAAGCAAGCAAGCAAGCAAAAGCAGCCCTGCAACATACGGAAATAGTAGGACAAGTACAACATGGACGAGGAGGATTTGACTAGGTACAAGTAAACAGAGATGGTCAAAAGCAACCCTTTTAGAACAACGCAAATTAGTCATAGAACAGATACATAAGCAAGAGGAGGCAGTAAGGAGCGCTAAAACTGTCTCAAGCCAAACAAGGCGTTGGATGAACTGGGAAAGTGTACAGCAAAGGAAAATTACCTGGAAGGACTAGTGGGGAAAGGAATCCACAAGAATTAGCTTCATTGTTAGGGCAACCTACGATGTACTGCCAACACCGACAAATCTTAGCCAATTGGTAGGTGAGGATACAACATGCCCCCTCTGTGGCGGGACGGCTAATCTCAAACACAAAGGCTGGGTGCAGGACGAGCCTTCCTCAAGGAAGGTACACCTGGCACCACAATCAAGTACTAAAATGCTTGGCGGAAGCAATAGAGCATAGGCGCTCAACAGTTAATGCCCTGCCAATTGGAGCAGAGGGCGACGTGCACCACATTCGCTTTTTCAGGGAGGGAATTCCGGGAATGAAGAGTTATAAGGCAAAACTAAACTCAAGGCAGCAGAGGAAAAGCATGTGATTGGAAAATGATTGCTGATGTCGGCCAACAACTGAGAGTCCCATCAGAGATTGCAACAACCAACTTAAGACCAGATTTACTACTCTGGTCCAACACACAGCAAATTGTTTATTTTATAGAGCTAACAGTCCCGTGGTAAGAAGCAATAGGCGAGGCATACAAAAGAAAAAAACTACGCTTTAGCGCATTAGCAGCTGAAGCAGAAGAGCGAGGTTGGAGAAAAAGGTGTGTCCTGTGGAAGTTGGAATACCGTGGATTTGTGGCAATATCAACAACCAAAACTACTTAAGGAGTTAGGGATCTGCGGCAAAGAATTGCGCCAAAACATAAAAGCTATAACAGATATAGCAGAAAGAAGTAGCCAGTGGCTGTAGCTGAAAAGGAAGGATCCTTTTTGGGCACAAAAGTAAAGAACATCATGTTGAAAAACCATAAAAAGTGGTTTAATCTCAAGGCAAAGGTATAAAAGGTAAGTCTTTCCTGCAGAGCGTCATTTTTCAGGCCTACAGGAGAGTAGGGAAAGATTCTTATTTTCAGGTGGTAAATATCCCTGCAGAGTTGGCATTGAAAGTGCCTGCAGGAATAGAGAATAGGGATATCTCTCAGCTTAATAAACAACTTTTTTTTGTTTTCTTTAAATATCTGGCTGTGCCGAGAGCGGATATAGAGGGGGATGGCTCTGAGACGTCATTGCTCACCGATAAGCCTTCTGGAGGTGTCATGGGCTCAAATTAACTAAACATCCAGGATGGAGGGTGCCCATTTGAAAACCCCAATGACATATCTGCACTCAACCCAAGTCCATTCTAAAATATTGTCTTTTGAAGTGCTCATTTTGTAGAATGGCATAATGGATATTATAACATCCTATCCTGTGTATATCGAAATTACTTCTGACACCATTTCTCCCACTATCACAATGCTACTTTGTAAGCAATGATCTGCTGGAAACTTGAGGCACAGCCATATTTATAACAGGTGAACACTGGTTGCAATGCAACGCATGCTTCAATGGAACGGATACAACTCAAGGAAATCTGACCTTTCGTACAAAGGAGTCAAGCTGGTCAATGCCCCAAATTTGATTAGTAACCTATAAATAGTGCAGAATCTTAAATATTTCTTCTTCATTTTACATGACATACCTTTTCTTTTTTTTTATGTTTCTGAATCGTCAATGTTTTGATTATTTCCAGGTTTACGTGATAATATTAGAGATTTTCAATGCGGTCTCAGACTTTTGGACCCCACTATATACATACAGTGCATCCAGAAAGTATTCATACCCCTTCACTTTTTCCACATTTTATTATGTTACAGCCTAATTCCAAAATGGATTAAATAAAAAAAATTACTCAACATTCTACACACAATACCGCATAATGACAAAGTGAAAAAAGTTTTTTTTAGAATTTTTTGCAAATATATTAAAAATAAAAAAATTTAATATCACATGTACATTAAGTATTCACACCCTTTACTCAATACATTGTTGAAGCACCTTTGGCAGCAATTACAGCCTCAAGTCTTCTTGAGTATGATGCTATAAGCTTGCCACACCTATTTTGGGGCAGTTTCTCCAATTCTTCTTTGCAGATCGTCGCAAGCTCCATCAGGTTGGATGGGGAGCGTCGGTGCACAGCCATTTTCAGATCTCTCCAAAGATGTTCAATCGGGTTCAAGTCTGGGATCTGGCTGGGCCACTCAGGGACATTCACAGACTTGTCCCAAAGCCACTCCTTTGTTATCTTGGCTGTGTGCTTAGGGTCGTTTTCCTGTTGGAAGGTCAACCTTCGCCCCAGTCTGAGGTCCAGAACGCTCTGGAGCAGGTTTTCATCAAGGATCTCTCTGTACATTGCTGCATTCATCTTTCCCTTGATCCTGACTAGTCTCCCAGTTCCTGCTGTTGAAAAACACCCCCACAGCATGATGCTGCCACCACCATGCTTCACTGTAGGGATGGTATTGGCCAGGTGATGAGCAGTGCCTGGTTTCCTCCAGACATGACGCTTGGCATTCAGGCCAAAGAGTTCAATCTTGGTTTCATCAGACCAGAGAATTTTGTTTCTCATGGTCTGAGAGTCCTTTAGGTGCCTTTTGGCAAACTCCATGCGGGCGTTCATGTGCCTTTTACTGAGGAGTAGCTTCCGTCTGGTCACTCTACCATAAAGGCCTGATTGGTGGAGTGCTGCAGAGATGGTTGTCCTTCTGGAAGGTTCTCCCATCTCCACAGAGGAACACTGGAGCTCTGTCACAGTGACCATCGGGTTCTTGGTCACCTCCCTGACCAAGGCCCTTCTCCCGATTGCTCAGTTTGGCCGGGCGGCCAGCTCTAGGAAGAGTCCTGGTGGTTCCAAACGTCTTCCATTTGCGAATGATGGAGACCCCTGTGCTCGTTGGGACCTTCAATGCTGCAGACATTTTTTTGTACCCTTCCCCAGATCTGTGCCTCGATACAATCCTGTCTCGGAGGTCTACAGACAATTCCTTGGACTTCATAACTTGGTTTGTGCTCTGAGATGCACTGTCAACTGTGGGACCTTATATAAACAGGTGTGTGCCTTTCCAAATCATGTCCAATCAATTGAATTTACCACAGGTGGACTCCAATCAAGTTGTAGAAACATCTCAAGGATGATCAGTGGAAACGGGATGCACCCGAGCTCAATTTTGAGTGTCACAGCAAAGGGTGTGAATACTTATGTACATGTGATATTTTATTTTTAATACACTTGCAAAAAAATTCTAAAATACTTTTTTCACTTGGTCATTATGCGGTATTGTATGTAGAATGTTGAGAATTTTTTTTTATTTAATCCATTTTGGAATTAGGCTGTAACATAATAAAATGTGGAAAAAGTGAAGGGGTATGAATACTTTCCGGATGCACTGTATATATGTAAAAATGATATGTACATGCTTAGTCATTGCCTATTATATATAAAACAAACAGCACTGTAAGTGTGGCAATGCAGCATAAACATGTCTAGGTAAGTACTGACACTTACCCTGGATGTGTAATAAAGGCGGAGGATGGGGTTACCAGATAGATCAATTGCTTTGTGGCTGGTTGAACCCTTCATCATGGAGCTGGGGGAGACAGAAGCTAGGATTTATTGTTCAACTCTATTTGAACATTGTACTATAAACACAGCTGTGTTGATAGAGGCTGTGAAGTTATCTTAGGCCTTCACAGTTGGCATAAGAACCCATATGTAGTTACAAGAACTATCACATTTATAGTCAACTATCAGAGATTCATATTAGGTTTGAAGTACCTATGCAGATGCAGCCAGTGGCTGGCAATGTCAAGACTCATGCTGAGCTGGAAAAGGAAGGTATAAGAGGGATAGAGCAGAGCCAAGTTCACAAGAAGACACATTGTTGCACAGCGGTCAGTCAGCATGTCCAGCATGGCACCAAATTTAGTACCTGATAAAAGAGAGCAGAGGAAAAATCTAATCAAAGGATTGACATGGCGCTCTAGACAATAGCACTTGATTGATTAGTAACTAACCTAGAATCTCGAAGGCACAGACATGAATTATGTGGTACTCCAGACTGCTCAGTTTCGATAAAAATCTGTGTGAAAATTGTTCGGGTGAAGTAATTCCATTACCAAGGTATTCGACCAGTTGCTAAGGTTTTTCCGCTATGATTGGTGCTTAGAATATGATGACAAATTCACAAGAAACTGTTATATTGCTTTCTGGTCCAGATAGTTTAATATTAATTTGACTGCATAAAACTGCATAACCCATTCTGTACTACAACACATACCCCAACATAGCTTCTAAAGCCTGGTTTATACTTCTCCGTGAGCGCGTTAGCGAACGTAAACGTTCATTTGTCGCTTCCGTTCGCACAGTAGTTTGCCTACATACTTCAACGCAAGTTTAACGGGCCCGCTAGGTGGCAGTGTCGCATTCAGTAATCTAGAATGTAAATAAAACCGAAGAAGCACAGCCACGAAAACTCCCGTTCATGTCCCACGAAAGTATAAACAACGAGATGAAGGTTGCTAACTGCTTTTTATATTTTCTTATATCAAATCAAGTTAATTTATAGAGCACGTTTAAAACAAGCAGCGCTGACCAAAGAGCTGTACATTCACATACATACAGTTTATCAAACAATACAGATAACAGTTGTAACATATCCAGCCTATATGTAGGCTATAGCTAAGACTTGCTAAGTGCATAGAAAACCACTAATATGATTTGAAGGCTATTGAAAAATCAGCCTATCCCCTCCAGTTCATTGTGTCATCTGCGTTTTAATTTGTTTGGATACAGCCAAAATATGACCGAATATCTACTTGCTTACTACCCTGTTCAATCAATCAGCGATTGTTTGACACATTGAGAAGACGCTTCGCGCGACGGACTGTTAGGATTTGGGAGGACTCCCCGTCAACACTTCGGCGGCCCTCAGTGAGCTACGCTTTCCCAGAAACCCCAGCGCTTCGAAGCTACGCAGAGCCGTTTACGTGCTGCTTCGCAGAAGTATAAACCAGACTTTAACACTGCGTCTGGTTTGGCTTTTCAACAGAGTATGACTCACAAAAGAGTCATGTGGAGCTTTGCAGGTAGCTCACATATTACAGTTACCTCATTATTCAAAACAAATCACAAATTCGAAAAACACTCACCCACATCATGGCATAGCTCTTTAGGACTGTTATACAAGTCAAATGCTGCATCTTAAATCGCATACAACTACTTTTTTCTTTATAGTAGGTACTGCAGCTGCCCTTACAATGTATGTACCATTGCTTCAAGTAGGTTGAAGTATGCATACAATTGGGACATACTACTACGTCATAACATCCGTCGCAGTCCATAGGGCCAAATTTGAAAATCGTTGGTGCTTCATCGGTGCGGAGAGTCGATATATTTTCAACATATTTTCCGCTTTGCTGAGCATAGTAGGCCAGAAAAGGTCAGAAAAAGCATGCTGGCTAGCATACTGTCAAATGCGATGTAATAAGACATTCTGGTATTTTTGGCGAACTACATTTGACATACTTTGTATTGGGACATACTAAACCTTTTAATGGCTTACTAGTAGGCTATAGTAGGCTAGTATGGGTATAGAGAACCGACGAGGACACGCTCCCATTTATCTCTTGCGTTCCAGAAGTATTTTGGCCATTCATTTTTCTCATTGACAAATACAATAACTGTGATTGAATACGATTTAAAGCATTACACGGCCCAATAGATTCCGACATTGTTTTTGAGATTTTACAACATAGATTCGACGGGAAAAAAATTCTTCATCGCAAAAAAGTCTGGGGTACAAGCCTGTGTACGTAACGAGTCTCGTCGTGAAAAGAACTACAAAACCCATACCACAAAGCAAGAATTTTTGGCAAGCAGAGGCTTGTAAATGCCTGCTAACTAACTAAACAAACTAACTAGCTAACGAACTAACTAAACTAACTAGATAGCTAACTAACAAACTAACTAAATGCCATGTCACTTGACTTGGAAGACTTCACTCAAACTAAAGCTAGGCAGGACAAACTCTTTTTCCATTTTTTGTTAAATCAAGTGATTAAATAGAGAATGCTCCGAATTTGTGTTACTTACTAAAAGTTTATTAATAAAAACAAATTCATAAATTTTAAGTTTTTCTAAAAGTGACAGTTTTAGAGTTGAAAAAAGGTTTTTAATTTTACCGAGTTGATACTTCCTTGTAGCCAAGCGCCGTCTTCAAAAATCTCAAACCTCCTATGGGCAACTTTGACATTAGTTTACTTCCTTATTGTGGGACAAATAATGGATATGTTGCTACAAATACTTTAAAAAACTCACTGCCTTTACAGTTGTATGGTCGTTTACCTAAATTAAGGCTACAATATAAAAAATGTGTACTCTGAAAACCGCGAACGTGTCATCATCTTAGCTTCTTCAGGACGCGGTCCTAAACAACAAAAATTACGGCTCCAAACGAGAGACAATTACTGCTTCCAATTGCATTTGTACACCATAATCAGTGCCAGATAATCACCGTGTCAGAAATATATTTCAGTCAGAACTATCTCCATAAAATATAGATCCCATTGCAAGATCATTGCTCAATATTATTTGTACATAATCTGCTTATTGGGACTATAAAGCTGCAATTAACAGGCATATTCTCTCATTGAAATACTATCGTTTTCCTTGCGTCCCCCCACACACACACACACAGTTCTCGCCCATTGGTGCTTGCAAGTCACCAATCTCTACCCAACAAACTCCTATATTATAGGCCTATATTTCATTTATAATGACGATGATGATCTTGTATTGATCTCGTATTTTTAGCGGTCTACAAGTAGCCGATCAGCTCATTTCTGCTGTCTGCTCTGCAAACCTAAACAAGACAATAAACCATCTGACTAATGAATAGGTTTTCTTGTCTTTTTTTGAGGCACTGATTTTTCATGCACACATCTGTGGCCACAAATACATGTCACTCAACGCAATCTTTAATGAAACCAATGCTGCTTCGGTGGACATACAGGAAAACAAAAGATGAAAGGAAAGGTCCAGATTTTCTCACGGCAATTGATATAATACCTCAAACTCTTATCATGCATAGTTCTTCATTAGCAGAAGTATTTCTAAATATAAAAAGTTTTTCAAATCCGCTAGGATCATTAATATATTCTTAATTGCCTTGATAGGCCTACTTAAAATTGCCCCGCTCAAGAATGCAACAACTAGGTTGCCTTTCATCTTGGTACAGACAAGGTTACCGATGAGCATCACTTACATTCACAATCAATCAGCATAGCTAATGTTGAAATTCAATGTGTTATAGGCCTATGTAATAGTAGCCAAACTGACTGACATACATAAAACAATTAAAATAGGTCTCGCTTATGGATTTCAATCAACGCGACTGAAATCTAAACAGAAACTTGCTAGCAAGCTATAGTGGACAGTGATGTCTGTTTTAACGCTGTCCTGACAAAGTGAAGCTAAAGGCAGCAAGGCACGGAAAACTTTGAGGGAGCAGATCTTTTTTGCCTTCTAAAAACGTGTACTTTTTTTTTTGCTGAATCTTTTCAAGAGACCTTGGTCTAGTCACAGTAGAAAGGCCACGATGGAACTTTTTGATAAAGTTAGTAACGATTCAAGTAAAGTACATGACACATTTTTCATATATATTTGTTTACTGATTGGTTAGTCCCTGTAAGGTCATGTCCGGACAGGGGTTTACTTCAAAATGAATCAAAGTTTCACCGTCAAAAATATGAGAGCACTGAGGCAAGTTAATTTAAAGACACGGGGTGCTGGACTTTTTCGTGCCCTTTGAGAAAGAAAATAGAGCATTAAGACCAATCCCAGTGTTGACCACCATGCAGAGGCGTTTTGAAATGACAAAATTAAGTTATTAACAGTAGAAATATGGAAAGCTGGAATGATCAGTGATTGAAGAATATATTCTTAAACCAGTCCAACAATGGTTGGATATTAAATAAAAAAAAATTTATTAAACTACTCAAAGGATTTTTTCATATAACAAAACCTACGTTCTTTGGAAGCTAACTACGAAATAGCAGGAGATCTATAGATATAAACACTTCTATTTTGTGAAACTATTACTCTGGAATGACTTAAAAGACTCAGATCAACAAAAACGTTATATTTGTGTTGACTTAAACAGTTCAAAACGGTACACAGCGCGGTTTTCTTCACCGCTGCGTGAATACAGCTGCCGTTGACTACACTGTAGCTATTGGGTTTGTCCTGCCTACTAAAGCAAATGACGTTACCTAGCTAGCTAGGAACGAGCGCAACGAACCGGGACCGGAGGCGAGGTTGCACAGAGCAGCGCAGGAAATCGTTTTAGAGTCAATCAGAGTCTAGCAAAAAAGACAGTTTGTAGTTTTTTATTTGAAGCGTCGTCAAGAACGTTATATATTAATTCAGTTCAACACGTCAAAAACGAGTTAGCATGTTTAGAAGAAACCGTCTCTCTCTGCAAACCAGGAACGAATTGTAAGTGTTGGTAAAACAGCGATCAAATTTTCGCGGTTCTAAAATAACTCTATGGAGAATAGAGTGAGGAAATTCTCTTCCGGAACGATCGGTGGGAGGAGCGTTGGTACTCTATTTGGACGCAGCCTTACTCTGCTAACAATAGGGCGGACAATAGAACGCAGTATTTTTAGTCAGAACGCAAAAAAGACAGTTGGTCCTGCGTGCTGTAGAACGCTAGCGCGAACCCATAGGAAATGAATTGAATAGAATGTTGGTTGAGCCTGTTCAGGGCTAGAGTAAAGCTTACGTTCGAAATCACAAAACGGCACCGACTGCTATCACCTTGTTTATTTTAATATATCTAGGCGTTAAACTAATTTAATGTAAAACAAACTATGTATTCTTGTTGTGAACATGGGTGCCTTCAACTGATTAATTTTGTTTAATGATTGGTAAACGGCAAGTTTTTGTAAATTAGTTTAGAAGTCTTCTTAGCTTTACCTGTATGTCTGAATATGCGAGCACCTCTATTTCAGTCCCTTTAAAAGAAAATTCAAAGCCTCTAGTTTAATAAAATGTAATTTTAATTGAAATCAAAAGATACACATTTTGAGATATTTCAGGTTGAAGTTGGCGACGTGAGTTCTGAAAAAGTCATTGGAACCTATGGCATTTTTCCAGCGTTCTATCGAGAATATTTTTTTTTACTGTAAAAGGCATAACTAGGTCAAAGTTCAGAGCACCTCGATTACGCGGGTCTCAAAATGAAGCTGAGGATGTTTAGCAACTCTCGTTTGATTTTGAAGAAAATCCAAAGATACACATTTTGCGAGATTTGCCCTTTTGCATGGAGTGGTCAGCCAATTTGTGGTGTCAGCGCGAGATGTGAGTGTACTCACGCAGGCCTAACACAGATTTTTCGCGCTTTTTATTATAATACTGGAAGAATTACTTATTGAAACAACTGTACTTGACTAGCTTTGGCACTATCGATTATTTATTCTTTAATAGGGCCGGTCTATCACCGTTAATGTATTCCACTATATCCCGACAGTGGTGCACACAGTGTGGACATTCTTCCCTCTCCCTTCCATCAAGCCAAGGATATCATGTTGACATCTTTAGGTCTCAATAGATATCTAAGTATTTGAATTTACTTTCAACAGGGTCGGGCTTTCACCGACAGTGCGTTCCACATTAGTCCTGCCACCGCTCAAGCTCGTGCGCTATGGTAGACGCCGGCTGTGCCAGATACAGGTCAATGAAATTGGAGGGGTTGTCATTAATGAGTCTAGCGTTCAAAGTCACGGTTGCCCCCCAAAAAAATTTAAACAGAGGGCTTGCTGGGATATTATGCAAATGTAAACCTCAATGCCCTATCGTGTCAGGACAGTAGTAACGATGACTACTAGACTAGGCTCTTTGACTTTTAGCCTGAGCTGAGGTTAGCTAGATCCACCATTGTTATGTCTCTAACACTTAAATACTGTAAACACGCATTATAAAACTTGCAGACACGTTACGTTAATATCTAACAAGACTTGAACCCGTCCTTCATAGGACGTGGATCGTGTCAAGTGTAATCGCCTATTGTCAGTAGGCTGTGTGTGAAAACTAAACATCGACGCTTGCAAGGGAGAGCCTGTGAGTTTGAGGTAAACAAAAAAAATAGCCCAGCCTTTGGTTTAGCTCACGTTAGCTAGCTATAGCGATACGTGTAACTGAGACGTCCTGACTGTGTCTAGACCGTTTGGGCAAAAGCCCTTGTCATGATATTACTGAACGGAGAAATCGCTTTCTCCTTCCATTGGAAAGCACTCAAAATTAGCGCCAAGGCAGGTAGCGTCATTGAAAATTCATATTTCAGTGACGCAGAACAATGGCGTTCTACGGACGTTCCATGGTTCTACTGACCGAAATGCTCTGCTCTAAAGTATAGGACGCTGTGGTGAAAAAAGTCTCTAAATTAGGGCTGTTTTTTCCAGATATCTCAGGCTAGGAGAGCAGTAGATACATTCCGACTGCAGAAAACAAAACTACTGGACCAGGGAAATAATATAATAAAAAAATAAAAAACAAAACACACTGCAAAATTTTTGACCTGTCCACCCTACTAACAATTAGCAGGCCTGGTTCTACTTGCCTACAAATTACTTGGCGTTTGAAGGCAACAATTAACTGGAAGAGGAAGGATACATGTAATGCTTCCATTACCTTGGTTTAGAGCACGAGCAGCATGTCCGTCAAAGGCATCCAACAGGGCACTGAGCAGGTAGCAGAACACCGCGGGCTCTGGGCAGCATGGCATCAGAAAGAATGCTAGCAGAGCCAACGCAATACGCGCATAACCTACAACAGACAAGGCGTAGTAACATGCCCTGCTGAATCATTTAAATCGTTTCCAGCCAGTTCCACTCACATCAGCTAAAAATAATCTATCGTGCTACATACTTGGTAAAAGTCAAAAGCCTGCTCATTAGTACAAGTGATCTAAATCGAGATTACTACCAGCACTTAAACAGTCAAGACCCATAGCTATCTAAATAGATGGGTTCACGAAAATAAATAAAAAAAAATAGATAAATAACCTCATATTTTATTAATTTGTCGTCCCCGGAACGTTAGTTGAGAAATAAACTTACCGATCAAATTTGGAACGAAAAGGAAAATGTTTTCCTCGGCCATTCCCGAGCCTGACGTTATCCTACTAAAGTGTCAATAAACGCTGATTTAGCCTGACTACCTTGAACAGCAAACCTATCCTTTAACGGCGAGACAACGATTTTCCGGTTTGACAGTCTACATGTATGTACACGTCACACGAGAGTTCGACGGTCTCACGAGATGTGCTGTGTGGGACTGCCAAAAAAAAACCTAGGTTGTAATCGCCTACTTAAATACTATCTACTACATACTCAAAGAGTACATACTATATACTGACTACTTATTTCAATGTAGTTCCAACTGCAGACAAAAACATGGCGGAACGTACGGCCAAGCCTCCGGACATGCGGCCAAGCCTCCGGGTGTAGTGTCCCTAGAGATATTCTATCTCTGTGGTAGAGTCACTTTATTTCCTTTACATTACTCGTCCGGTGTCCTATGTTGCTCATTCTTTAGCATTAGCGAAATGTAGTTACTATTATCGTTAGCATCATTTGCAAATAGCTAAGTATGATAGGTGCAATACTGCTGTTTAAATGAGCTAAATGCTATGGAGTATTTATATGGTTGTAATGTTAACGAAACAACATATTAGGCCTATTAACCTGTACTTTTCATTTTACAGCGATCTGCATGAGTCACAGCACTCACGTTTATTGCTGATACTTTGTGAATTCCTGTTAGTCAGAAAATTGCCTTGTTTTTCTTTCCTTTAACTGTTTCTTCTTCACTAAGACAACATTTCTAAGACTAACTATCCAAACCATTCAGTTTAAGAGCAAAGTACAGCTTCAATGCATTTCCACAAGCGTAATGGCAACATTATCACTTTGCTTTTGTTTTGCATCTTTCATGTTGTGCTGCATTATATCATACATATTCTTGAGGCTTTATTGGTGTAGGTCCTAGGAAACCTTAATTTATATGTATTCTGAATTAAAAAATAAGGAATCCCATAAAATTGCTATGAGACTTTTTTTTAAACATCAATAGCCTACATCAGCCACCTATCTTCTTACCAATAGTGGATAGGCAGTAGCAATGAGTAACCAGACTATCATGTGTAAAGGGACCTGTGACAGCCCAATGTAAAGCAATTCAATAAGTAATGCATTATTTACTGTACGTTACGTATTTGACATCCTCATCCTTGATTTAGTCATGATTCATACCTTTCCTTTCTATTATTGACCCAAGGCAAAAACATTTCATTGACCACCTTTTTGTTGTGTTGCCTTCTGAGAAGGTAAGTTTTCAGTGTAATTAAACAATGTAGATAAATCCTGCAGTTCAGATGCATAGCTGTCCCTGGCACTTACTTCTGGATTAGTGTAGCCCTCCAACGTCCACAGCCCTTTACTAAATTAGAGTTCAACACTGGTGAATTTTTGTGTGGACAGCAAAGCACTATCCCACCTTAATGTTCACTGACCCTCATTCATGTTTCCTGTTCATTATGCCTCATTTGTTCTTCATAAAACAATCTTTGCACATATTAAATTTATTATACATTTAAAAGATTAACAGAGGTATCATTCAGGCCTTCAAACAAACACTACCTGCAACGTAAATGTGAGGGGCATCAAAAATAAAAAGAAGGTCAAACTAAAAAACGTAATCTGGGTGCTGGCAGTCAGGGCACTGTCCCAGGAATTCAACATTCTAGTAATATCTTGGTTTGTGTCCGCTAACAGAAAATGGCACCCTGCGTTCATGCCTAATACTGGCTGGCAACCCTTCCAGTCGATCATGCCTGTTAAAAAAGGACAGAGATAAAAACATTAATGAGATGGTACAATTATATGTAAAGTACTAAAAAGCTAATTGTCTGAAAATGTAGTCTTTGCAGGCCCTGGGATGATCCTCTCATACACAGCTGATAAACCAAAAGAAACATTGTAGTCTGAACAGAATTATTTCAGTGAATTTGGTTGTGTGTGGGAACATGACCACCAGATTATACAAAACACATGCAACTTAACAATATGGGCAGGTCAAACAGCCAAGCTGGAGTCAAATGGAGATTCAACAATGTAATGCTCTTTCCCTGTGTGGTGTCAAAAACTCAAATTAACTGTTCAGATGCAATTAACAAGACAACGCTATGCAACTGAATTCATACCTCATCTCTGCAATGTCCTTGACCATGTGCAAGCATTCATTTTCAGCCTGTAAATATGAAATGTATATCAGAATACCGTTGCAGAAACTTCAAGCCTACTTTCTTTAACTTATAACATTCACAAATAAGACGGAAATGATGCAATACATGTATTCTACTTTACATGTTGCGCCCGGAAGAGGGGTGAAAATCAATCAAAACACATGGACACGATGCTTCCTTTTCTGCCAGCTCAAGCGAGAATGTGTATCGCTTCGAAAGTATTTACATAGGTACAAAAGGTTTTCCAATATAAAATATTTTAACAATGGCATACATTTTCTTACAATTTCAAGGTAAACTTTCCGATCTTATTTGATTATTTTCTTTTACAGGTAAGTATATTCACTTAAGTATTCATAAAAACAATCTATTCATCAATAAACATACATTTAAATTTGATAATTGAATTGTATTGGGAATAAACAAAATACCTTGTTTAAAACTAGTTAGTAGCCATGTTCTATGTTATTTTACTTATTACAGTCACTTTATGAAACATTAATAATTAAGCATACACAAATATTAACAAATGTATAAACCGTATGTACATCTTGCTGCACTGTACACAAATAACATTTGACACAATATGTTGCAGTTTTCCTAACCTCGCGTCACTCCCTGACAGTGATTAACAGAATGGAGTTTAGCTAGCAGTTTAACAATCTAACAATCGACATAGTACTTCTAAAACAATCTAATTCAGTGAGCATATTAAGAAAATACAAACAAAACAATTCTCCAAACAGATTTCAATGGAAGAACATAAATACTTATGTCATACCTGAAGAGGGGTGAAAACCAATCAAAACACATGGACACGATGCTTCCTTTTCTACCAGCTCAAGCGAGATTGGGGCACCGTGGCCGCGAGCTCCCCTTTCGGTGTTTGCAGGCATTAGTAATCAATTAACAGCATCAATTCTCAAAAGGCTCAACGAGAAGATTAACGATTAATTGTCAGGTAAGTATTAGAATTTTTTTTAACATGACAACATATTAACCATGAATTCCTTTTTTTTTTTACATTTCTCTATAACATTTTATAGTGTCTTAAACTTGCCAAAAGTAAATGTCCTCTTCAAATCAATATATCACATACACATCTACAAAACACATTGGTTGATTTCAGAATGGCATACTTTTACTACACTTAGGGTTTGCTTTAAGATGTACCCTCAACGCATGTTTCACTTTCATCACTGCAATCGCATACACTAAGATTTTTAAAATTGAGCACACCTGTGGGGCTTCCTTGGGCTAGTATGAAGTAGAAGTGTACCATTCTTAAACCTGTCATTGTTTTTTTATTTACCAGTTTTTATTTAACACTCAGTGTCGACCACTCCTCACATTGCTCTCCACAACCTTAAAACAGAACTGTCCAGTTCCACATACCGCTGCAATAAACATATCTTATACCCATATCAAAATTATGTAGTATTTTTTTTTAAAACGGCATATTAGTCATCTTGCAAAGGTAAATATAAATAACTTTGCTTTACAACTGGTTTTCTACCAACCTGTTTTCTCCTACCTGTCTTGGACTGTGCACACACCACCACCTCTGTAAAAATCACAGATTAGGCTGCAGGAAACAATTTAAAACACCATTTGCCTTCATTACAGGCAGCTGTGAATGTTCTCATGTGCGTATAGGCTGTCGAAACGCAATAACCTTTTTGATACTGCAGTGGAGGAGCTGGACGTGCATTCACAGAATAAAACAAGTCTTAATGTGGTGGTAAGCATAAATACATACAGCTCCAGTAAAAAGTTTGGACACACTTTCCCATTCACTTAGCATCCTAATGTTTCTGGAAACATCAGTGTGGTGAACGCTGAATAAACCAAAACATTAGCATGCTACGTTAGCATTCTGACTACAACGCTAAAAGGTGACTCCAGATGGATAATAATTAAAGTAAGGCAAACTATTCAAAATACAAATAAACAAATGGATGCCATAAAAACATTCTTGTTACTTTACCTGTGCCATGGTGGAAACTGCGAACAGTAGGCTATATTAGAATAATAATAGCACTCGGGAGCCACGTTGCAAAGGAGAAGTGGAGTGCAGCCAAGTCTAACTGAATCCAGAACGACAGTTAGTGACGAAGGGACGGGAAGTGACGTAGAGGGGGGGGGGGTGCAAAACAGAGCTCCATGATTCTGCATCCGGGGGCTGACCCGTACATCCGGGGGCTCGCCCGTACGCCCGGTTGCGCCGCCATGTTTGTGTCTGCAGTTGGACCCTTCTCATTTATTTGGGGAAATGTTGAGTACCGGAGAGAGTAATTCGGCAATTTCCGTCTAGCTTTGACAGCTTTACAAAAAGGCAGGGTTTTGGTCACATGTTCCAGTTGAGTATACTAACAACATAATCGAATCTATGTAAAAAAAAAAAGTAGTATTCTAGATTTCGGTTTAAGTAGTCAGTATGCAGTAGGCCTATGTACTCATTGAGTATGTAGTAGATAGTATTTAAGGAGGCGATTCCGAACACAGCCTTAAACTAGCGCAGAGCCGTTGAAAGAGACTAGCGTAGGCTCAATTCGTTACAAATATCATGTTTATAAAATTGATTAAAACGGGTAATTTGCATACTTGTTGCACGGTGAAACTTAGCATAGGCTTATTTGCATAATTGTTTAGCTTGCAATGGATTGGCAAATAACTTACCAAATGTGATGGCAAATTTATCTTTTAGGTTGCTCTGACCTGTTTTAGCCAACTTACGCCTGGTATATACTTCTGCGGAGGAGCACGTAAACGTCTCTGCGTAGCTTAGCAGAGCAGGGGTTTCTGGGAAAGCGTAGCTCACCGAGGCCCGCCAATGTGTTGATGGGGAGTCCTCTCAAATCCTAACAACACGTTGCGCGAAGCGTCTTCTCAGTGCGTCAAACAATCGCTGATTGGTTGAGCAGGGTAGGAAGCAAGTAGATATTCGGTAATATTTTGGCTGTATCCAAACAAATTAAAACGCAGATGACACAATGAACTGGAGCAGATAGGCTGCTTTTCAATAGCCTTCGAATCATATTAGGGGTTTTCTATGCACTTAGCTTGTACATTATTATAGCTATATGTTACAACTGTTTTCTGTATTCTTTGATAAACTGTAGGCTATGTGAATATATTGTACAGCACTTTGGTCAGCTCTGCTTGTTTTAAACGTTAAATATTGAATATGTTAAGGATACCAAGAAAGACATATGTTTTATCTAGAAAGGACGTCACATGCCATCATTTGTGCCATCACTGATGTAACTGGACATTGCTGTGACAGTTTCCCCCTATACCTGGCCCTGTCATGCCATGTTACTGTCATATGAAGTATCGCTTCCTGCATGGCGCTTTCCCTTTTACCACCCTCACTGACTCACAGTCTGTCTCCCAATACTCCTAACTACCTATACATAAAACAACACAATTATCACAACAACACTGCCTGGGTGGGGTTATACATGGCATTGTCAAATTCGGTCCCTAATTTACGAGAAAGATAACCTTCAATGTTAATAATGTCCCCAAACAAAATCTAAACTAATTTATCTGAGGCTCCCTGTCTGTGTAAGTTTGTCCCTGCTTGATTGCCTCCTGTTCTACTGTATCTATTGCCTGCTTGGACATAATTATGAAACATTCCCATTAGCATTTCACGTCTTTATTATGGGGTCAATATCGCTGTAGGGTTCCTTTTGGTGTCCTGTACATATATAATTAATTTTCCATGTTAACTCAACATAAAAATTACTATGAAAGGGTTTGTTATATTGGGCTAAGTTTTTATATTAATAGAAAAAAGCATTACTTGGCTCTTAAATACATTTTCTAGACTTTTTCAGTTTTGTATTGGAGGATGCATGCTATTTCGCAATGTCCCTGCACTGCTCATTCAATTTCAATATAGTAAAAATATAGTCAAATCCTAACATTTAACATTTTTGTTTTCATATTATTATTTTGTTAAATAAGATATTACTCAACTTAAGTGTATCGATCATTTGGTAATAAACATCATATTTTTATTTAATAAAAAAGAACAGTTTGTATGTGTACCTTAAATGATTGTCCACCCTGTCATATTGGGAAATCCGCCCCTTTAAGAAAAGACTATCTACTCTTGTGACATCACAAGGACAGTTTTTTTCTCTCTTCAGTAGCGGGAAACTCAAGGGCTGAGGTGAGTGAGTAACTGATTTTCCTATAGAACATTTTGCTTTGTATAAGTTTGCTTACTTGCTCTGCCCAAGCTTAAAATGTCCACCCTGTCGGCATGAAGTATGCCAGAAGTGATTAAAATACAATATTTTTTAAATATGTAAGTCTAACTGTACCAAATTCTCTTCAACAAACAGACTAGCTTGTTAGCATTTTAGCTTACAACAAACCGTGGCTAGCTAACTGAAGCTCAAAATGTCCACGCTATCGTGATCCCAAAATCTCCACCCTGTCAGCCACTTAGACCCGACAGGGTGGACATGCACATGACAGTGTGGACATTTTCATTTGTAATTTGTAGATGGAAGCTATTTCATTTCTCAGGACATGCCTCTGAGTGAGGCAGAAATTGCACGGCGGTATGGAGAACGCCGGAATGCAAACCCTGAAAGAAGAGAAGCATACCTTCAGAAAGAAAGGGAGAGGTGGAGGAGAGATAGAGTCAGGGAAGAAGAAAGGAATTAATGAAGTCAATGAGAGAGAAAAGCGAATTCAAAGGAAGAAATGGAGAGAGGCAAGGAAAGCTACCAGAGCTAAAGCTCGCAGAATGATCACGTTGACTCCTCCCTCAACTCCAGAAAGTCCTCCACAGCCAGGGCCCTCAAGGTTAGTTTAAATGTCGTATGGAAATAAATGAATGAATGAAATATAACTCTTAGACAAACAATTTACTAATTATAGTCACCTATATAATACTTACCTATACAAGTATATTATACTTACCAAATAGGCTCCCTGGGAATAGTTGTTAAACCTAGATATAGAATTTCAGCATATCTGGAATTATATTTTACATTGGTAATTGCACATACCTATTTTCCAAGTTAAGTTCCCTGAAACAGAATAAAATAGAATATTACAGATTATGAAAGTGCCAAGATGTCATTTTTTGAATCTGTATAAATTGATAAGGGGTCTATATTTATTCATTATATACACCTAATATATTTACCCAGTTAATAGCCTTTGGAAAGGTTGTTAGATCTATATTGTGATATCGTAGAATCATATTTCATGTCATTATACTTATATTACTTATATACGTTATACTTACCTCTGTGTACTTACCTAGTTATATCTGACTATAAATAATATATTCTAGGCAACGCCTTCAAGGAGAAAGGATCCGAGAAAGAAGTAAGAAGAAAATCATGAAAGAATTCGAAAAGCTGAAAGAAAAACTGGCAAAAGAAAAGAGAAAAGCAGAAAAATATAAAAAGAGGTACCAGAGGATTAAGAGAAAAGCATCATCAGTGTCTCCTCATTCAAAACTCAGGGAATTAGTAAGAAGCCAAAATGTTAAGTCACCTATTAAGAGAGCCCTACTATTTCACACCCCCCTGGTTGAGAACATCCGAAAAAAATACAGAAACGCAAAAACTGAGAGAGAAAGACAACTGATTGCCAGGGTGACTTCAGGAAGTATTTTAAAAAGTACAAACTCCAGAAGTACACACAAACAGCATTTGGCTACTCAAAAAAAAGAAGCGCATCTTTCCGTGTGGCTCTTTGCGCAACTGTGAAGAGAAAAGACAGCTGTGCAGCTATGGAGATCAAGAGGAAAGTGAGGTCCTTTTATCTACATGACGATGTTAGCTGTATGACACCAGGCTGCAAACAAACAGTCACACGACAAAAGAAAAAAATGCAAAAAAGATTACTCACAGACACATTGAAAAATTTACAACGAATGTTTTGTCTGAGCGGCATAGTCAGCTGTCATACAGCACATTTTGCCGGCTTCGGACATTTTGGGTTGTTACACCTACAGATGCTGACCGCAACACGTTTGTGGAAAAACACATGAGAACACACAAGCCATGGCCGATGTCCTTAACGGTCGTGGTATATTGTCTACTAAAAGCATCGAAGATATGACCGACTCAATAATGTGCGACTCAAAGGCAAAAGCATGTGCTTACAGTGAGTGTAGGGAGTGCCTCCTCAATGCATATCCAACCCTTAAACATCCCGGGGAAGCCGAGGTTTGTGTGGCCCAATGGACCACAGAAAAGATCCATAAAGAAGAAAAATCCTCCACAATTACAGTCAAGAGAGATCTCGGAACAACAGAGTCTGACCTGGTGAGCCAATTTCAAGAAAGGCTCAGCAGATTTAAGCAATACCCCTTCAACATCAGATGGCAATATACAGCCTACAGGCAGATCAGGGAGACCCTAAAAAGAGATGAGTGCATGCTGCACAACGATTTTAGTGAAAATTACTTGTGCAAATACAATCAAGAAATCCAAGCGGTCCACTTTGGAGGATCGCACCAACAGGCTCCACACAGGGGTACTTTACACTGCTGGAGACCAGTCACCTCTCACCTTCTGCTCCATTTCTCCAAGTCGACGGCATGACCTTACAGCTATTTGGGCCCACCTTCACCCAGTACTTGGGATGATAAGGCAAAGATACCCTGAAGTAAAAAAACTTCACTTCTTCAGTGATGGGCCAGCCACACAGTATCGGCAGAAAGGAAACTTTTACCTACTGTCCACAGAGCCATATAAACTAGGATTTGAAAATGTAAATTGGAATTACTTTGAGGCAGGACACGGCAAGGGGGCACCAGATGGTGTTGGTGGAGCACTGAAGAGATCAGCTGACAGAGCCATCAAACATTGAAAGGACATTCCAAATGCACAGATCCTTTATGAAAATCTTAAATGTACAGACTCTTCAGTGGAGTTATTCTACGTAAGTGAAGACGATGCCGAATCAAAGCCAGAGGTAAGAAATAACCTAAATATACCCCTTACTTTCAACAATTACCAACCTATATATATTACCAACGTATGTACATGTACTTATTCATATCTGCTTAATGTAAATTCAGAGTAAATTGCCTGCTTATGAGATTAACTGAAACACAAAACAGAAAGTGAACTACCTACCAATCTATATACTTACCCAGTTAGATAAACTAAAACAGAATAAAAGAGAAAGTGAACTACCTACCAATATATACACTTACCCAGTTAGATTAACTGAAACACAAAACAGAAAGTGAACTGCCTACCTATCTATGGGTCAATGACGGATAAGGATTTTGAATAGACCAATTTTTAAACACAAAAAATACGGATATCTTTGGCAATTTTTCAAACATTTGGAATGTTGTGTACACATGCATTTATAAAAAAACATTAAGTTAAGGGTATTTAGTGATTTTTAAGCAAGGTCAATAGCCGATGACCAAAAAAATGTCATGTGGTGAGACCGTGAATTATCTTACAATTAATATAATTCCTTAACATACTTAACATTTTAACAAGGTTTCATTATTATTGTGTAATGTTTGGAAAAACAGTATTTGCATTTATTTGGAGTTTCTCTAAATCATGATCATATTTTCACATTCTATAATGGCACAACCTCCCTCTTTAAGTAGTTACCAGACCTGTTTTTCTTTTAAAAACCCACAAAACTGATTAAATTATTAAACAGACAGTATCCACTTAAGCATACTGTATCAGTGATGAATGTTCCAGCCACAAAAATCAGATTTTCTATTTTTAATTGAATACAGTTATTGCACTTATTGGTTGCACCACATACAGTATATGGTCGCACAAAATGATACAATTGGTTAAATTCTATTTAAAAAGACCAACACACAATAAATTCCATGCAAAAAATAGAACAGAAAACAGAATAGAACAGCTTTTTTTTTTCCAAACACTTCCATACACATTATTTATTTCTCATCCCAAATGTTTTTTAAAAAGTGCTTTGTCGTGAACTTTACAATGTTCAGAAAATTTCATATGTCTCATAAAAACATTCATAAAGAGTAAGACACACAGAGCTTTGTTGTGACATATACAGTGATTGTGGGAGGGACACAATTCATCACATTTTATATACAGTGGCTTGCAAAACTGTTCAACCCCCTTGAAATGTATCAGATTTGTATGGATTACAATGATACATTGAGATTTTGTTCTGTTTCATATTTTATTTCAAAAGACTGACTCTCAAAATGTATTTTTTAAAGTGACATTAGTTTTATGTTAGAAACATTTAGTAAGAAAAATAAATAACTGAAATATACTGTTTGCATAAGTATTCAACCCCTGTGCTTTGGAAACTACAGGTTGACACATGAAAAATATTGCCCTAACGAGGACACTGTAGGCCTTACAATTGGCCACACCTCTGAAACATAGAATAGCTCACATTTTCTGTAAGAAGCCATTACTCAAGAACAACCATATCAAAGCACGTCTGGAGTTTGCCAGAAAGCATGAGAGTTACCCAGCTAAGATGTGGGACAAGGTTTTGTGGTCTGATGAGACAAAGAGAGATTTTTCTTCTAAGATTTTAGTCTGAGGTATTAGGCTACAAGGCAATGGTTCTTACTTTGCGTTTTTGAGCAGGTGCTGTGAAAAACGATCTGATGTCATTTTTTTTCTTTTCTGCCATGTTCTGTCAACATAAAACGAAATCACTATGGTGAGATTGACTGTACTAACCTCATTTTAGATACACGCACTGAGTGCCTTTCAGATGGTACCAGGGCTTGAAAACGGATTTTTTTTTGTCAGTCGGTTCCTTCCGAGCAGAACCACTTTTTTAACATTTCTGTTAGTTTGTTCCTCTCACAACATAACTTCGTGAACCAGTTAGAACAAACAAATAAAACTGTTAATAAAGTTTATTTCAAACACATAGGCCTATAGGCTATAATTTGTAATCTCAACATTTTAATGAACCATGCTTCAAACACATTCAAATTAGTGGGACACTTTCACTGTTACATGAATAGTCATAATGATAACACATACAAGAAAATGTGTTAAAATGTTATACACCGCGAGTTCATATGCCAGTGTCAGGCTGTGTATTATATTTATATTTGTATGAGGTCTTAACAGTTACAGCAATTTTTCTGCATGTTGTGATTCTTGCATTTGTTTTTATAGTGATAGTGGATACTGCATGTTGTGATTATTGCTTTGTGTCGTGGACTGTATATTGCATGTTGTGATTGCCGTGACTACTTCCAACTATACCGAATGTTGAACTAGGCAACCCATTGGATAATTGCCACCCATGTTGACTAATAAGAATCGGGATCTTCCCTCACTGGGAAAAACGGCTGGAAGCGAGAGCTGCCACAACGAACGCACCGCGAACAGAACACAGCGCATACTGTGTGAACCTCCACTCCTGTGTGTCGGGACCTGGAGGGACAGGAAGGAAAATACGATCAAGTTAAGTACGGGTTGAGGTATACAGTCACTCTTTAGCCCGGTAATTCATGTGAATGTGTCAACGCCCTGATTGGAGTTTTTGTCACTCAGGACTTCCTGGTTTACTCTGCTTCCAGCTTGGAGCAACCGGATTACCGTAGTCACAACCCAGTTTCCTGAAGGGTTTTAATAATTACATTTTAAAGGCTAATAACGGACTAGGCCTGAGGCCTATTTTAATATAGGCTATGTTTAGTGGCTTGTTTAATAAATCGTAAATTTGTATACTTACCTCTGACTAGTGGTGTTGTGTTGGTGTGGCCCAGGATCTTAGAACCTTGTTCTAACCACAGTTTATTATATTAAACTGGTGACACCTACATCAAAGTAAAACATGGCTAAAATAAGATGATTGTTTAGGCTATAGTAATTAGATTTAACATAGCCTACAAAATAAGCTATATAAAGCGACAGAACAGTAAACCCTATTCATTCAACAATTTCATTTTGATTATCACAACATGTATACCAGTATTCAAATGCAAGAGTATAGTAGACCTGAATTAAGTTCATGTTATTGGGGTTATCGCCTTTGTTTAATGAAAAAAAAAAGTTGCATTAGACTTGAAATATAGAATTCAAATTTAAACAATGAACACCACAGGCTACTTTGGCAAAACAATGTTTTTAACCCTTGTGTACTATACTACAGAGAGGCAGGTAACACGGAGACACATCTTACATTGAAATTTTACTGCAAACTGAAATTTATTTTAGGCTTTTAGCAAAAGCTCTATACACTAGGCCATTACGCTAGTTGTACGCCTACATAAATTAAAGCCAAGTAATTAACGAAAAATGCACATAGGCCTAATGAACCGCAAATTTACTACGTTATTAACCTACATTCCAAAGTTTTTTCAAATGTATGAAAAGAATGTCCTCCAACACCTTATCTCTAACCAAGTACATCAAATGGGAGAACTTCAAACAAGAAAATGTGTGTTACAGAGAATGGCAGAGCACTGATAAAGCCATGCTATTTCTACTTCAAAACACTCATGATGCTGAGCTTGAGATGGGGTGCTCTTGAATTTCAGTCCAGAGAGAGGTGATAGAAACGTGAGGATGGCAAGGAGATGTTTTGGCAGCCAACAATTTTATATATTTTAAAATTGGAAGCTAAACATTTAATTTCTGAAACATTTAAGGGAATCAAAAAAACCCGGTATTAACCGGTTATGTGGGTTTCTAATTAACGTTTGCGTTCCGGAACAGAAAAAACATGTTTCTGATTCTGTTTTGGTTCATAAAGTTTTTTCGTTTGTTTCTATTCCTTGAACCGTTTTCAAGCCCTGGATGGTACCGCAAAGGAATACTACAGTAGGCTACACATCTTGCTTCTACAATTTACTTAAATTCAAACGGCGGCAAACACTTAGGCTAAACATTACTAACAGGACAAACGCGTTGTGAGTGTGACATTCGTGAAAACAAATTTCATTCTAAAAGCAAGAGACGGGTAGTGATTAAACAGTGAAATGTTAAAATTTTTTTGTTACTAACTAAACGTTCATTAATAAAAAAATTTTAATAAATTGTCAGTTTCTCAAAAAGTGACCGTTTTAGTGTCGGAAGAAGGTTTTTAAATTTGCAGAGTTGCTGCTGCCGTGTAGCCAACAGAAATCGTTAGAAAGCCAAAACCTCATAGGGCTGACTTTGACATCACTGTAGTCTTTTACTGTGAGCGAAATAATTCATATTTTGCGAAACATATGGTAAAACGCATTATCTTTACATGTTATATAATCGTTTACCTAAATAAAGGGTACAATATTTAAAACATATACTCTGAAAACAGCAGTCGCGTCAAATTACTTTGTTTAGGACGAGGGCACCAGGCTCCAACATTCTAGTCTAGTACCGGACAAACAAACTAAAGCCAGCGTTAGCATTAGGTAACATATCTGTGTCTAAAATCATGCCACAATAAATTCAAACAGATTCCTACCTTATTCTATTTTACAGTGAACCTATGTAGATAGACTTTATAGATTTATAAAACCAGCGCATAAGTATAGCCTATGCTTGTCTTGAAACAAATATGCAAAAAGGGGTTTAAAATTAACCAATAAATTAGGCATTGACGTCTTAATTGATTTGGAATATAAATAAATCCTGGATTATAATTATGAAGGCAAGAAATAACACAAATCAAAGACAACCACAGGTGCATGAGACCACGTTATAACACTGCTCAAAAAAATTAAAGGAACACTTTGAAAACACATCAGATCTCAATGGGGAAAAAAATCATGCTGGATATCTGTACTGATATGGACTGGGTAATGTGTTAGGAACGAAAAGATGCCATATCGTTTGATGGAAATGAAAACTATCAACCTACTGAATTCAAAGACACCCCGAAAATCAAAGTGAAAACATCATGCAGCAACTCAAAATGGTACTCTGTACTGTGTGTTGCCCCGACAAGCTTGTATGCATGCCTGACAACGTCAGGGCATGCTCCTAATGAGACGACGGATGGTGTCCTGGGGTATATCCTTCCAGATCTGGACCAGGGCATCACTGAGCTCCTGGACAGTCTGAGGTGCAACCTGGCAGCGTCGGATGGACCGAAACATAATGTCCCAGAGGTGTTCCATTGGATTTAGGTCAGATGAGCGTGGGGGCCAGTCAATGGTATCAATTCCTTCACCCTCCAGGAACTGCCTGCATACTCTCGCCACATGAGGCCGGGCATTATCGTGCACCAGGAGGAACTCAGGACCCAAGTTTCAAGTTTGAAATTTAAAGTTTTATTTGTCATATGCAATTAACACAGGGCCAACATGCAATTAAATGTGCTGGACGAGAGTCTGTCAACTCGGCAGGATAAAGTACAAGTTTAAAATACAAAATCTAAAAATACTAAATATAAGTAAAAAATATAGAATAGTGGTAATAAGTACAAATATAAAATGTGATAAGTACAAAATGGAAGTGTGAAGGCAGTAAGGGCAGTTGTTAACAATATAAGTAAATGTGTATATATAAATACATTTGCAGTATTTACATAAAGTGACAGTGTCAATGAATTGCACAAGTGAAAGAAGCATGTCACGTCATGAACATGTAAGAGCTCGGTTCAGCGCTAAGAGTTTAGTAGCCTGATGGATTGGAGGTAGAAACTGTTTCTGAGTCTAGAGGTGCGTGCAGCCATGCTCCTGTACCTCCTACCAGATGGTAGCTGGGAGAAAAGGCTGCGTTGCGTGCTGGGTGGCTGTGGTCTTTGATGATGATGCGTGCTGGGTGGCTGTGGTCTTTGATGATGATGTGGGCTTTCCGCAGGCACCACTGATGGTAGATGTCCTGGATGGTAGGGAGTCTGTTGCCGATGGTACGCTGAGCCGCTGACACTACTCGCTGTAGTGATTTGCGACTGTGTGCAGAGCAGTTCCCGTACTACACCGTGACACAGCCAGTCAACAAGCTCTCGATAGTGCATCTGTAGAAGTTAGTGAATGTTGCCGTTCATACCAAACTTCCTCAGTCTCAAGAAATAGAGCCGCTGACGAGCTTTCTTCACCACAGTGTCTGCATGAAGGGACCAGGAGATGATGTGGACCTCAAGGAATCTGAAGTTGCTCACCCTCACGACCTCGGTGTCTCCGATGAGAATAGGTTTATGTCCATCTCCTTGCTGTTTCCTGTAATCCACGATTATCTCTCGTTTTGCTGACGTTCCCGATCACTTCTTTTGTTTTGCTGACGTTGAGAGAGAGGTTGTTGTCCTGGCACCAGCTGGTTAGTGCCTTGATCTCCTCTCTGTAGGCCGTCTCATCGTTATTCGTGATGAGGCCCAAGATAGAAGTGTCGTCAGCAAACTTGAGGATGACATTGGAGCTGTGTTTTGCAACACAGTCGTGGGTGAACAGGGCATACAGGAGAGAGTTGAGCACACAGCCCTGCGGAGCACCTGTGTTGAGAGTCAGAGGAGGAAGTGTGGCTACTGATTCTCACCACCTGGGGTCTACCCGTCAAGAAGTCGAAGATCCAGCTGCAGATGGAGGTATTCAGCCCAAGATCACCGAGCTTAGAGACAAGCTTGGAGGGAATGATGGTGTTGAATGCTGAGCTGTAGTCAATGAATAGCATTCTCACATAGGTGTTCCTTTTGTCCAGGTGGGAAAGGGCAGTGTGTGTCGCCAGGGCTATTGCGTCGTCTGTAGACCTGTTCTGTCTGTATGCAAACTGTAGAGGGTCTAGAGTGTCAGGGAGGAAGGAGCAGATGTGGGTCTTAACTAGTCGTTCGAAGCACTTCATAATCAGAGATGTTAGTGCTAGTGGGCGATACTCGTTTAAACAGGAGGCCACTGATTTCTTGGGTACAGGAACAATGGTGGATGCTTTGAAGGAGGTAGGGACCACGGACTGACTCAAGGAGAGGTTAAAGATGTTGGTGAACACCTCTGCCAGTTGCTCAGCACACGATCTGAGAGCCCTGCCTGGGATGCCGTCCGGCCCTGGAGCTTTGCGTGGGTTGACACTTTTAAAGGACAGTCTCACGTCCTCCATTGTTAGTGTCAGCGTGGCAGCTTCCCAGTCCACCAGTGGACGGGTGGCGGGCACTGTGTTGTCTGCATCAAACCGTGCATAGAAGTTGTTAAGCTCCTCTGGAAGTGATGCGGAGAGTTGAGCGGGGCTCCTGCTATCCCTTTTGTAGTCCGTGATGCAGCGTAATTCACTCCACATGCGTCTGGGGTCAGAGCTAAAGTTGGATTCCACTTTGGTTTTATATTCCCTCTTGGCGTCCTTGATAGCCTTCCGGAGGTTGTATCTGGCTGCTTTGTAGGCATCAGAGTCCCCTGAGTTGAAGGCGAAGGTCCGCGCCCTGAGTTTAGCGCGTATTTCCCGACTGACCCAGGGTTTCTGGTTTGTGTAAGTGCAGATGGTAATTTTTGGAACAATGGCCTCAATGCACTTACAAATATAGCCTGTGACAGAGTCTGTGTACTCATTGATGTTGCCATTAGCTGCATCCTCAAACATCTGCCTGTCAGTTGTTAAAAAGCACTGCACCAGCGTAGGATCTGATAATGGGTCCAAGGATTTCATCCCGATACCTAATGGCAATCAGGGTGCCGTTGTCTAGCCTGTAGAGGTCTGTGCGTCCCTACATGGATATGCCTCCCCAGACCATCACTGACCCAACACCAAACCGGTCATGCTGAACGATGTTACAGGCAGCATAACCTTCTCCACGGCTTCTCCAGACCCTTTCACATCTGTCACATTTGCTCAGGGTGAACCTGCTTTTATCTGTGAAAAGTGGCGCCAGTGGCGGACCTGCCAATTCTGGTGTTCTATGGAAAATGCCAATCAAGCTCCACGGTGCCGGGCAGTGAGCACAGGGCTCACTAGAGGACGTCGGGCCCTCAGGCCACCCTCATGAAGTCTGTTTCTGATTGTTTGGTCAGACACATTCACACCAGTGGCCTTCTGGAGGTCATAGTGACACTGACCCTAGCCAAATGCAAAACTAGTGAAAAACAGTCAGAAAAGATGAGGAGGGAAAAAATGTCAGTGGCCTCCACCTGGAAAACCATTCCTGTTTTGGGGGTTGTCTCATTGTTGCCCCTCTAGTGCACCTGTTGTTAATTTCATTAACACCAAAGCAGCTGAAACTGATTAACAACCCCCTCTGCTACTTAACTGACCAGATCAATATCCCAGAAGTTTAATTGACTTGATGCAATACTCTTAATAAAGTGTTCCTTTAATTTTTTTGAACAGTGTAGAAAAAACTAAAAAGAATGATTTAACTGTCTCATATTATTCCTTGTACAATCAAATTATTTCTTCATTAGCTTTAAGCATGTAAAACGTTTACACAAGCTGCAAATCTTAAATCTGCATGTTACAGTAGCAATGACATTGACCTAAACGATCGTTAGCTTGGTTCAGCCATAGATGCATCATTTAAAATGAATGATAAGCACTCAGTAAGTTATCAGACAGCTAATAGTAGCCAAATATACATAACTGTATCACAGAGAGTTAAAATAAATCTCAAAATATGACATTTTTATCAACACGACACAAATCTAAAACAAAACAAAATGTTTAGCTAGTCACACTATTGAGCAAGACAAACTTTACCGTTGTCTGAATACAAAGAGGGCGCCGCTCAGTTTTGGGGGCGTATATCTTGATTTTCCTTGGATGGGTTTTTTTTTTGGGCGGTTTCTTAAGGTGGCCTTTGTCTTGACTGTGTTAAAAGGATTCATGTGACCGAGCTGATTTAGGGTAGCACGTAGTCATTTAAAATTTATTTCATATACTTTTTTTAAGTTATGTTTGACTGATTGACGGGCTCGCTTAAGGTCATGTCCCGACAGGGGTTTTGTAGAAAATTAATCCAAGTTTGACCGTGAAATGTGATGGGAATAGGTAGGAATTTTGGCTTAAGCGAGAGGAGTGCTAAATTTTTCTGTGCCCGTTTGTGAAATTGTCTCAAATTTAAGGCCAAAGTCCAGCGACGACCGTCACGCAGTTGTGAGTTTTAAAATGACAATACAATGCTTTTAATAATATAAATAGGTAAATATTGCATATTTCAGTGATTTAATAATATGTACTTAAACCAGTTCACCAGTCGTTTGAGCAGTTTGATATTAAAACGTATATTTTTTATTAAAGTTAAGGATTTTTTCATGTAAGAACAAAACCTACGTTCTTTGGAAGCTACCTGTGAATTAGCAAGAGCTGTATAGATACTAACACTTTTATGTTGTGAAACTAAGTTTTACTTTGGTATGACTTAAAAGACTCGGACCAACAAAAACATTGTATTTGAGTCAATTCAAACAGTTTCAAAACTCTACATAGCGAGATTTTCTTCACCGCTGCGCGATTGTGCTCCCGTTTGTTTACGTTGTAGCTGTAATGGTTGTCTAGCCTACTAACATAAAGAGTGATAGTTGTAATTTAACGCAGCGAAGATGATGACGTTAAACGATAAACGTGATTTATTGTATAGAGTGGGTGAAGTAAAGATATGTTTAACATATCCTTTGTTTGACCTACTTACTGGAGGTCAGACACGTTGACATCAACTACTTCTTCGGTTGAACTGCGGGCTCTCTCTGTCCCTGGCAGATTTCGATGCTCGCATTGTAGTGGACCAAACCATTGCGAGGCAAAGGGCGGGTGGGCGGCGCAGCAATCTAGTAAACCTAACCAAAATAATCTGAAGTAAAAGAAATACCTTTCTGGAAACGGCAATTTGCTAGCCAGATTTGTTTTACTGTCAAAATATATTTAAGATACTCGTTTGAAAAAAGTGCGGGGGTCAGATTAGTGTTTAGTTGAAAGTGAGGGGTGCATTTCGACTGCTACACCCCTGGGCGAGCGGCTCATCTACCCAGTTGTAAACATTTAGCAAGTGATTGTAAAGGAGAGTTTAAGGCTCCAGTATACTTAAAGCGAAAGCGAAAGCGAAATAGGTCGCTTTCGCCGAGGGTAGGCGAACAGAAATCAGTAAAGCGACGTCTCTTTGGTTGTTCGTTCGCCTAGAACTGTGCATTCCATTTTTTTCTAGCTCGGCGAACACGGCAAAAGCAAACAGCGGCGAACACCCTATGTGATTGGACCAAATATATGGTGGGTGGTAGTCTGCGCTGACTGAAGCTTTGGATGGCTACGTTTGGTTTCCGGGTACAGCATTTACTGTTGGTTTTGGTCACAGCAGCACTTATTTTTAAAAGTTTGGAATTTTATTTTATACTATGAATACTTTTGAGAGCAGCTTAACTGAAGAAGTTAAAAAATATGAACACTTTTAAAAGTCGTAACCACTTGTAATGTTTTGTTGCGGTCCGTAACGTTTGGTTCCCCCTGCTGTATTGGGGTGTAAGCTACCGCAAACTCAAATCAGTCGCGAACAAGTATACCATCACAGCCTCGGCGAACAAGCGAACAGGAAAAGTTTGCTTTCGCCTGAAGTATACTGGAGCCTTTATTAGCTTATTGTGCGTTTTCTCTTAAGAATTATAGTCTATTAGTAGCCTAATAGTATTCAAAAACACACCAATTCTTGACTGATCATTAATTTTCTGATTAAGAGTCATTAGACCTTATTTAATATTTTTTGTTTATTTATTGACACCATCACTTCATAAAGGTTTTTCAAGCCTTTAAATTAATAAAATAAACCTATGCCAATTTTGGCTGATCATCAATCTCCAAATGAATCCATTCCGCTATCATTTCAGTTGACAATCGCCAACTCTTAGCTGACAGAGTATGTTGCTGATGTTGTCAGATAGCGTTCCCTTAGCGAGTTTTATATGTAGAACATTGTATTCTAGATCTTGGGCGCCTGATTATGTTTTAAAGTGGGGGAGCGGCATTCTCCCCCAAAACTGTTTTGTTATTGAGACAGTTTTTAATAGTTTACCATCAAGAGCATCTAAATTGGCTGAATTTATTTTCTGGAGGAAAAGTAGGCTAATTCTAGATAATGTGAGCAGTTTATACAGGGTATTCAGGAATCCAGAGGTTAAATTCAATACTTTTTAAAACCTTTTTTAAGACCCTTTCAATATATTTTACGACTTCTGCGCCACTTTGAGCTGTAAACGGTTACACCAGTGACACACCTTTACCTTCAGTTACTATACACTGATTGAAACTGCAATACTAACAAGTATTTGTTCGGGATAACGTCTATATATTATATAATAATCATTACTTTAGTTTAGTCACTGTACCTTGACTAGATTAGAGATTTATTTCCCTTTCTCTCGCTATCTTCTCTAGTCTCTCTCCTTGGAAGAACCTGCTCTCTCACTCTCCTCTTCTCACACTGTGCTCTGCCTGTCTCATTCTCTCCATTTCCCCTCCTGTTTCTCCAAAATATTTTTTTATTATAAAAAACCTTTTCAGTTACATCTCTATGACGATTGTAAAATGTGGAAAACTGGTGTTTATAAAAGTTTGCCCACAATGTATATGTCATCTTTAGGTATATTTAAATTGACATATAATAAAATAATGCATTTCAAATGTATCTCAGCAAGATTTTATATATTTTAAAGAGCAGATACTGCCAGGGAGACGCGTTGTGACACTTGGAGACGCGTCTTGAGACGCGCTGTGATAAAAAACGGCGTAAAATGCGCAACACAACGCCGCTTTTTACGGCGTTATTAATGTATTGTCTTTAGAGCGGCGTATTTTATGTCGTTTCGTGTCACCTCTGACGGTGTAAAAAATGGCGTTTTCTCTTATGATAATTATCTCCGCCCTTTGGTTTTCACAGCCACTACATTTGAAATTTCTTCAACCTATTAGTTAAGAATAAGGACAGACCTAACTAACTGGCCGATTTTAATTGAACTTGGTGGAAGGGTGCAGAATAGTCCAAGAAATAACCCATACTGATCAGAATCCACAAAGTTAATTTCACTGTCACGAACGTAGACCGTTAAGGCATCTAGTTTTAGCGGAGGTCTGCGCTCTTCGAGTGCCATTAAAAGTATATTTGTGTTTGTGCTGCATCAGAGAACAGTGACACTAATATTAAGTGGACCTGAGAATATTGAAGTAAAACATATTTCTCTTGCGGTGCCCCGATGACAGTCTGCGTCTTCACATAGGCAATCGCTATGCTGTGCCACCAGCCGGCCTACATACAACATATCAGTAAATCTTTCGAATTAACGAAATTGAATTGGTTTTACTAACATGCAGAATGTACAGATGTCTATAGCTTAATTTTATTTTCCTATCTGATCGGAGCTTTGGACTTTCAGGAAGTAGGCTAGTTGTAGTGCTTTGTTGTTTTTCCATGACATTGCCTAAAAGTGTAATAAAAAAATGCTTTATTAAAGCTCCCCAAACAAAAGCGGACATACATCGCCACAGAATAGGTGAATTGGGTGCAATCCTTCTGCAGCAAAGGAGATCAGCGTTTAGCTAGTGAGGTCTGTCCTTGGTCTTTACTGATTGGATGAAAATATTTCAAATTTTGTGGCTGTGAAAACCATAGGGCGGAGATCATTATCATATGAGAAAACGACGTTTTTTACGCTGTTTGAGGTGACACAAAACGACGTAAAATATGCCCCTCTAAAGACAATACATTAATAACGCCGTAAAAAGCGGCATTGTGTTGCGCATTTTACGCAATTTTTTATGCCGTTTTTTATCAAAACGCGTCTCAAAATGCGTCAGAAAGTGGCGAATTGTGACCCATTTGGCTTTCCATAAGCAGTTAGTGGGTTAGCGGCAAGGCGCCGGGTGTGGATGAGATTCGCCCCGAGATGCTGAAGGCTCTGGACATTGTTGGCCTGTCTTGGTTGACACGCCTCTTCGGTGTCGAGTGCAGGTTGGAGACAGTACCATTGGAATGGCAGACCGGGGCAGTGGTTCCCATTTTTAAAAAGGGGGACCGGAGGGTGTGCTCCAATTATCGGGGTATCACACTTCTCAGTCTACCTGAGAAAGCTTATGCCAGGGTGTTGGAAAAAAGACTCCGACCGATTGTCGAACCTCGGACCCAGGAGGAGCAATGCGGATTTCGTTCTGGTCATGGAACAGTGGACTAACTCTTTACCCTTGCGGGGCTGTTGCGGGGGGCATGGGAGTTTACCCATCCAATCTACATGCGTTTTGTGGACTTGGAGAAGGCCTACGACCGTGTCCCCCGGGGAGTCCTGTGGGGGGTACTATGGGAGTATGGGGTACCGGGGCCGTTGCTACGAGCCATTCGGTCCATATGTAACCAGAGTGAGAGTTGTGTCCGTATACTCAGCACAAAGTCAAATACGTTTTCAGTGGGTGTTGGACTCCGCAAGGGCTGCCCCTTGTCACCGGTTCTGTTTGTGATTTTCATGGATAGAATCTCAAGGCGTAACCGGGGGGAGGAGTGTGTCCAGTTCGGGGACCTCAGAATTGCTTCTCTGCTCTTTGCAGATGATATGGTTCTGTTGGCTTCTTCAGACTGTGACCTTCAGCATGCACTGGAGCGGTTTGCAGTGTGGTTTGAGTGTGAAGCGGTCGGGATGAGAGTCAGCACCTCCAAGTCTGAGGCCATGGTTCTCCGCCGGAAAACGGTGGAGTGCTCTCTCTGGGTTGGGAGTGAGTTGCTGCCCTAAGCAAGGGAGTTCAAGTATCTCGGGAAGTTGTTCACGAGTGAGGGAAAAATGGAGTATGAGATTGACAGGCGGATTGGTGCAGCATCAGCAGTAATGCGGGTGTTGTACCGGACCATCGTGGTGAAGAAGAAGCTGAGCCGAAAGGCAAAACTTGCGATTTACCAGTCGGTCTACGTTCCAACCCTCACCTATGGTCATGAGCTTTGGGTAGTGACCAAAAGAATGAGGTCACAAGTACAAGCGGCTGAAATGTGTTTCCTCCGTAGGGTGGCTGGGCTCAGCGTTAGGGATAGGGTAAAGAGCTCGGTCATCCGGAGGGAGCTCGGGGTAGAGCCGCTGCCCCTTTGCGTCGAAAGGAGCCAGATGAGGTGGTACGGGCATCTGATTAGGGTGCCTCCCGTTGGAGGTTTTCCGGGCATGCCCTGCCCTACTGGTAGGAGACCCCGGGGTAGACCCAGAACACGCTGGAGAGATTATATATCTCGTCTGGCCTGGGAACGCCTCGGGATCCTCCAGGAGGAGCTGGAAAGCGTTGCTGGGGATAGGGACGTCTGTTCTACCCTTCTGAGCCTGCTGCCACCGCAACCCGGGCCCGGATAAGCGTCGGAAAATAGATGGATGGATGGGTTAGGATCAGCGAGACATGTTAGACCAATTCATATGACGTCACATTTTGCAGGATTCTATAACCTAACTAGCCTACACAGAACAATCCCACAAGCGCCACACAATATTAATATATTAAGGCAAACTTTTAGCATACAAACTCTTTGGACAAATAGTCTCGGTAAACATTGAAAAAGTTGCACAGAAAATGAATACTTCGTAAAATGTCGTTACAGACTTTTTAATACTTTTTAAGGGTCTTCATTTTCACTAAATTGATTTATTACCTTTTAATACGTTTTAAGACCCCGCGGACACCCTGTTATATCTACATCAATTTATTTTGTGGAATACACCCAATGGTGTTCAGGAATCAGCAGGGCTGCCAGCTTTTCCTAAAACCTTTGCTTGACAGACCAGTAGAGTTGTAAAGTTGCAATTATTTTTGGAACTCGAGGTCGTCACCTCACGCTGCTGACATTTATTAGTTTTTGTTTGTACTCGAACAAATATGTCCTATTTACAGCCATTTCCCCAGTTTCATAACAACTAATCCTTACATCAACCATGAAAAAATGTACATAGGAATACAACTTTCTCAAATGTTCCTATTGGAATTTGGATCGCCCCTTTACTGGCTTGCCGTTTTGCAGAAGTAAAAAATATAGAGCACTGTCCGATTTTTGTTGTTATTGCTGGTGCAAAGCGGCATTTTACTGTTTTTTTTCTTGATGGTCTGCAATAGCAATTTAGCTTCCCAAAAGCAAATGTATGTGCATATGGCGTGAGAGCATGTGAAGAGGGTCAGTTGCAGTAGGCCTACTAGTAATGTTCAATATTTTATTTCCTTGCATTTTTTGTTATCTTTTTATTGGCATCAATTCAATGTGCATTAAGCTAGCAGGCAGTATGGTATATTTTGTGTTAAAAAGTAGATACCTGTTTTATAATCAAATATGTGTAATCAATATTAAAGGTTGGTAGGTAAGAATACCATAGATTACTATTAGTTTTAAGTAACTAGAGGATTAGAGAGAATTTGAGGAGACAAAGTATGGGGTGAGCATTGGTGAGCAGATGCAGGCCCTAGGATACTTAAGGGCACCAAATGGAGGTAGAGCAAAGAAGGAGTGCAGGAAGTGGGGAGCAGTAAAAGCAAGTGCGAATAAGAATACACTGTTTGCCTCACAGAAGCACTGCGCCCGCGACCAGACCAAGAACCCCATGCCCCGTCGGCTAAGGACCTCCTCACCAAAATGACTGAGACGGATGACCCAGAGGCCTTACCTTTGAAAGGACAGCCGAATGGGAGGGGTGGGACCCCCGGGAATGGGTGAGGTTGCTGGCTCCCCTGCTCACTGGAGAGGCTCAACAGGCCTACAATGACCTGGGCCAGGCTGACGCGCAGGACTATGCCCGGCTGAAGGAGGAAATCCTAGGACGGGCAGGACTCTCAGCCACCGCGGCTGCCCAGAAGCTCCAGACCTGGGCCTACCAGCCGGGAATGCCAGCCAGAAGCCAGATGGCCCAGCTGCTCCGCCTGGCCAACCGATGGCTACAGCCAGAGCTCCTACCGGCCCATTGGATAGTGGAACGGGTGGCTATGGTCAGGTTCCTCTGCGCCCTGCCATACAAGGCAAAGAAGCTCGTCGGGTAGCACCCTCCCGACAACCCATCCGACATGGAGCGAGTAGAGGCAACCCAGGAGATGCTGCGTGTGGGCGAAGGATCGTTCCCGAGGACCCGGAACGGCCCAGATCGACGGAGGATGGACCCGCCTCCACGTACTCCATCCTGGACCCCGACTAGCTTGATAGCCTCCCCCCCCACTGAAGCCGTTTGAAGTGGATACCCGAAGGCCCGGGAGGAACCCAGAAGATGTCCCCATGCCCATGGAACCATCCCCTGATACCCACGACCGAAGCCACGGCCGGCGGTGTATGTGGACTGGGCCGAAGGAGCCGGGGGCAGCTGCCCGGTGCACCGTGACCCTACAGGGGCAGCAGGTGACCGCCCTGTGGTACCAAATGCCTACGTGCCCCAGGTTTTGACGCTCGCCCACTCCCACATACTTGGAGTGCATCTGGGGGAACAGAAGACGCGGGAGCGTGTGGCTGAACGGTTCCACTGGCCGGGCTCACGGCGGGACATTGAGCGGTTCTGCCAGACGTTCCCCACCTGCCAGCGGACATCTCCAGGGCGACCCCCTTTGGCTCCACTGATACCCCTGCCGATCATTGAGACCCCCTTGGAGCGTGTGGGCCTGGACATCGTTGGACCTCTGCCCGGTCTACAAGGGGCCACCTATGCATCCTGGTTATTGTGGACTATGCCACCAGGTACACTGAGGCCATAGCCCTACGGACCGCCACCACCAAGGCCATCGCCCGAGAGCTGGTCCAGCTGGTAAGCCGGGTGGGGTTGCCCAAGGAGATCCTCATGAACCAAGGAACTCCCTTCATGTCCAAGGTCATGGCTGACGTCTGCCGCCTGCTTAACATCAAGCAGCTCCGCACCTCCGTCTATCACCCCCAGACCGACGGACTAGTAGAGCGGTTCAACCAGACGCTCAAACAAATGCTCCAGAAGGTAGTGGCCGACAACGGCTGGGACTGGGATCAACTGCTCCCCTATGTGCTCTTTGCGGTGAGAGAAGTACCACAGGCCTCCACCGGGTTCTCCCCTTTCGAGCTCTTGTATGGCCAACGACCCTGTGGACTTCTCGACCTAGCCAAGGAGGTGTGGGAGGAGAAACCTGTGTCCCACCGAAGTCTGATCGAGCATGTCCATGAGATGAGGGAGCGCATCGAGTTCCGGTCAGGAGACAGAGTCCTTCTGCTTGTCCCCACCACTGAGCACAGGTTCCTGGCCTCCTAGCAGGGCCCGTTCACCATCCGGGAGAAGGTGGGTCCGGTCAACTATCCTTGGTGGATCAGCCCGGCAGACGGAAGCCGCAACAGGTCTACCACATCAACCTCCTCAAGAAGTGGGTAGACGGAACAAGACCTGGGCCTGTGGCACTGTTTGGCACCACAGGGAATTCAGTCGTCCCAGAAGGTGAGACTGTACGGGTGGGAAAATACCTGAGTCCCCGACAGGTGCAACAGGCCAAGGAGCTGCTCTCGCAATTCCGGGACGTGTTCTTCACCAGACCAGGCCAGACCCTGGTGGTGGAACACCATATCAAGACCCCTCCCGGCGTGGTGGTGAACGGTCGGCCTGACAGGGTCCCCGAGGAACGGCGGAAGGCCATACTGGAAGAAGTGGGGAAGATGTTGGAACTGGGGATCATCGAGGAGGCCTGCAGCCCATGGTCTAACCCCATTGTGATGGTTCCCAAGCCCGACACGATCCTACGCTTCTGCAACGACTTCCGCCGGCTGAACGCAGTATCGGAGTTCTACGCCTACTCAATGCCTCGAGCGGACGAACTCATCAATCGCCTGGGCGAGTAACGTCACATCACCACGCTGGATCAGACCAAGGGCAACTGGCAGGTTCCACTCGCCCAGGCTGACTGGCACAAGACAGCGTTCACCACCCCAATAGGCCAGTACCAGTACAGAGTCCTCCCGTTCGGGTTACACGGAGCCCCTGCCACCTTCCAACGGTTGATGAACAAGGTGCTCAGACCTGTCCAACGGTTTGCCACCACCAGGACGATGTCGTCGTCCATTCAACCAGCTGGGAAGAATACCTGGTCCACCGACGCCAGGTACTCGAGGCACTCCGACGAGCAGGTCTCACGGCCAACCCGGCTAAATGCTGCGTGGGCCAGGATGAGGCCCAGTACCTGGACTATTCCATCGGACGAGGCATGCACAAGCACCAGGAGAAGAAGGTTAAAGTGGTGCGCAACTGGCCCCGACCAACCACAAAGACACAGGTATATGCCTTCCTGTGTCTGGCTGGGTACTACCGACGCTTTGTTCCCAACTTCTCCAGCACAGCCGATCAATATAGAGAAATATGACTATGTACTGTATATTCAGTAATATAATTACACAAGTACACAGGATACAATGTTATAATATCCATTTGGCCATACTCCATGAGCACATTTTCCCAGTAGCATAGGCCTATATTATTGATGTTAGAAACATTCACTAATGCCAATTTTATTATATATGCTCATTTGTTCCTGCAGGCAATATGCATTAAAATATATAAAACTGTATGTTTCTGTTACACTTTTGCAATAGTGCCACTGTTCAATTTCCTAACACCAAAGAACTTGAAAATTGACAGTCTTTGCGAAGACTACGTGCTTGTTTGAGGAAAGAAAAACTAACCAATGAAAATGCACTACAAAGCCGTGACGTCACATGCCAAATCAAACACCAGTCCAATCACCAAGTGCGCTTGTACCGCCTACTGCTGCGCCCGACTAATCACCAAGTGCGCCCATACCTCACGTTAATCCCCACATGCCCCTTACTCCAAGGTGCAGTTACCCATGACTCAGAACAGCAGAATATTTGTCACAAATTCTGTGCGTAAATCCAAGCAGATCAAGCTTGTTCTTCGATCGCCAAATGTAGATTTGTCAGTGCCCAAGGAAAGATTGTAAATGTGAACATTGCAAACATATCTGAATTTCATTTGCATTTGTGAATATAGTTTTTGCACCTATTTAAACAATGATTTACGACGTTGATACCTACAAACACAAATTCCTGAAGAACTCTGTTTGTGCCGCTTCGCGTGGGCTGTTATCTAGTCGTGTTTTAAACATGCATATATATTTATAAAAATTTCTTTATGAAATAGCCATCTCATTAAAGGCTTTTTAACAAACAGACTGAATAGTGCCTTGGACCTTCTTTATTTTTTTTACTTGTATATTCCCTACCAAAGAGCACCTTCATCACATTTATTTGAACTTCTGAGCACTCCAGACTTTTTCGTTTTTTACAGATTGAGGTGTTTGCGTGTGGATGGCAAAAACATTTGTGGATTACTTTAACAAACACGAATTGAGAGGTGTATGTTTGTGCATTATACTTTCGAACACAAATAGAGAAGTGTGTCTTTGTTTAAAAATGTACCTCAATGGAGTACCTACTAAAAGTAAAAACTAGAAGTTTGCGATTTGGGACGCAGCGTAGACCTGTGCTAGCATGTACCCTCGTTTTTCTGGCTGATAGCAGTTTTTTTGGCGGTCAATAAGCAAAGAACTGGTTTAAGATAAGGCACTGGCTCCGAACTAGCCCTGGAACTGCCTTGGTGGAAAAGGGGTATGACTGAAGCACCGATAATTTGACCGCCGGTCCGCAGCCCAGTTTGAGAAAAGGGGAGGGGGGAGAGGGGTCATTATGAAACGGGCTACTAAAGCAACAAATATCTTTCTGTTTTAATGAGTAATTCATATTTTGGTTCAAAATACATTTTGGTCAGATACATTTAGGATGAACATAATTATGTGATGCGTCAGTGATGACGCGCACATCTTGTTATCGGAAAGGCATATTATTATTCTTATTAGGCCGATTGTTGGTGCCCTTACTACGCCCGCAGTTTTGACGCTATCGATTCGATTCCTGCGCCAACAGGTCTTGGGTTATGGTGTGCAGTGCGCTTGCATGTGGCTAAGTGATCGGTTCACGTGTTATATTTTTTATTATTATTTTTAATTATTTTTTGCCCCTATTGAAATTAATGGGGATAGAAAACCACGCCCCCCATGGGGTAAACATTTCATCAGCTGCAGACATTAGTCATTGTACTGGCAATGGGACTTCACTTACCACAGACGTTGTACTTATTAATACGAGCAGGGATTGTAAATGGCTTACTCTCAACGGGATTGGATTTACTACGCTGTATACAGGGTTTAGGGGCTAATGCAAATGAAACTTAAAGGCTACACACGGTTAGCTAACGCTAGCGTTTTAGCTGTATTGTGTATATTGATAGGTTTCTAGTTTAGTTTAAGGTAAACTTTGGCCAGTTCATTTGTTTTGTATTTTGTTTATTTTCACAAATGAAGATCTATAAGAAGAGTCAGTATTGTGGATAAGCCAGCTAGCGTTTCCTAACAGTGTTCCCCTATCCTGCTATGCATTCAACAGCGTCCCAGCATTGCCGCTGAATGATAAGCGCCAATGTTAAATTTTTTTTTTGTTTTTTTTTATTTAGTGAACGCTAACCATCACAATTTGGATATGGAGTTAATGTTATTTCCATGGAGTCTAACATTAGCTAACATGCTTTTTATTCCAAATTCCACTTGTACAACGATACTGACGGGACTAGGCTCCTCGTCTGGATAACGTTGTGAACGTTATCATTTTGCCGACGATTATTAGCCAAACTTTCATAGTTTAATTTTCTTCATGCTAAAATAATAATTAGCAAGGCAAAACTGTCATAATCCCAACTAATTAATGAATTTGCGTTTTGGACTGGTTTTGGGACATGAGATATGTCAGTTGACATGTGTAGACATTTCACTAAACTTGACCAACGTTACATAATGCAGTTAAACTGAACGCTTGTTACAGTATGGATCCGTGTACCTAAGTTTGAGTTTCCTTTACAGTTTAGCAGGACAATTAATCATTTCAGGTCATTGTACCGTTCCTACATTCTAAATGTCGGTTGAACTTTACATAAGGATCTTGAGCTGTGTTAGTATTCCCTTTTCAATGTTGTGTTTTAAAGCTACAGTATGTAAGTTTGAATTTCGAGCAATAAATTAAATTTGTAAAGTTTTTTTACGTTTATTACATACCTCCTTGAGGATATCATTAAACCAAATGCTCAGCGAAAAGGTGTGCTATGTATACGCGCCCTGGGCCCTGTATTCAGCTTTTAAAAAATCGAGGGACGACCGCCTATTCCCAACCAATCAGGAGAGTTTTTGCAAGGAGTAAGGGCTACCTGCCTGTCAATCACCTCGCGTGCACACTCCTAGGTAAAATCCCTGCTTACAGCATCACCCTCCAAACAAGCTTGTTGTTACAATTCGCGTTGCAGACAAAAGTAGCAACGTATGAACTAGTAGTTGCAAGGCGGCTGAAGTCATTTCATGTCGTAGCAAAAGACTTGGCTTGTCAAATTGCCAAGACAGTTTTAGAACGTTAGGAAGTATCGCACCAGATTTACAGTTAGGCCCAAAAATATTTGGACAGTGACACAATCTTCATGATTTGGGCTCTGCATGCCACCACATTGGATTTGAAATGAAACAACTACAACGGAATTGAAGTGCAGACTTTAAGGTTTAATTCAAGGGGTTGAACAAAAATATATGATTAAACATGTAGGAATTGTAGCTATTTTTATACAAACGCTCCTCATTTCAGGGGCTCAAAAGTAATTGGACAAATAAACATAACCCCAAGTAAAATGTTACTTTTCAATATTTTGTTGAGAATCCTTTGCAGGCAATGACTGCCTGAAGTCTGGAACCCATGGACATCACCAAACGCTGGGTTTCCTCCTTTGTGATGCTTTGCCAGGCCTTTACTGCAGCGGTCTTCAGTTGTTGCTTGTTTGTGGGTCTTTCTGCCTTAAGTTTTGTCTTGAGCAAGTGAAATGCATGCTCGATTGGGTTGAGATCTGGTGATTGACTCGGCCATTGCAGAATATTCCACTTCTTTGCTTTAAAAAACTCCTGGGTTGCTTTTGCAGTATGTTTTGGGTCATTGTCCATCTGTACTGTGAAGCGCCGTCCAATCAACTTTGCTGCATCTGGCTGAATCTGAGCAGAAAGTATATCCCTATACACTTCAGAATTCATCCGGCTGCTTCTGTCTTTTGTCACATCATCAATAAACACAAGTGACCCAGTGCCATTGGAAGCCATGCATGCCCATGCCATCACACTGCCTCCACCATGTTTTACAGAAGATGTGGTGTGCTTTGGATCATGAGCTGTTCCAATTCTCCTCCAAACTTTCTTCTTCCCATCATTCTGGTACAGGTACATCTTAGTCTCATCTGTCCAAAGAATGCTGTTCCAGAACTGGGTTGGCTTCTTCAGGTGTTTTTTGGCAAAGTCAATTCTGGCCTTTCTATTTTTGAGGCTGATTAATGGTTTGCACCTTGTGGTGAATCCTTTGTATTTACTCTCATGAAGTTTTCTCTTTATGGTAGACTTAGATACTGATACACCTACTTCCTGGAGAGTGTTCTTCACTTGAGTGGATGTTGTGAAGGGGTTTTTCTTCACCATGGAAAGGATTCTGCGATCATCCACCACTGTTGTCTTCCGTGGACGTCCAGGCCTTTTTGAGTTCCCAAGGTCACCAGTGCACTCTTTTTTTCTCAGAATGTACCAAACTGTTGATTTGGCCACTCCTAACATTTCTGCTATCTCTCTGATGGATTTCTTCTTTTTTTTCAGCCTCAGGATGGTCTGTTTCACCTCCATTGAGAGCTCCTTTGACCGCATGTTGTGTGTTCACACAACAGCTTCCAAATGCAAACGCCACACCTGGAATCAACTCCAGACCTTTTAACTGCTTAATTGATGACAGGTTAATGAGGGAAGAGCCCATGCAGCGTTGTTTTTTTTTTTGCAGCCTTCTGAGTCAATTGTCCAATTACTTTTGGTCCCTTGAAAAAGAGGCGGCTACGTATTAAAGAGCTGTAATTCCTAAACCCTTGCTCCAATTTGGATGTGAATACTCTCAAATTACAGCTGAGAGTCTGCACTTTAAGCCCATATTGATTATATAATTGTATCCTGAATATGTTTTCGTAAACAGCTAAAATAACAAAACTTGTGTCACTGTCCAAATATTTTTGGGCCTAACTGTATGTCAAAAAGGCATTATTCGTTTACATGCTTATGTTGGATATACTCGGCAATGTAGCTATGGTGCCAATCGCAGCTAAATATAAACGATTGTCATGTATACTGATAGGGGAATCAAATTATGAAATTGTTTTTGTTAACGTTAGCTTACTGAATGTCGTTACTAGGGAAACGGTCATTTGTGTCTGTGCTCGTTGCTTTGGTGTGAACCACTCAGTTTTAGAGCATTTACGATCAGACATTCGGGATTATTTTGTTTCTCACCTCAGATTCAGACCAGATCAAAAAGCAATCGTTAAAAAAGCATTGTTGGTGAGAAACAAAAATATGCACAACATACACGATTCATGAAACACTGCCTTGCTCAGGCTCATAGTCAGAGCGGGCACGGGCATGTGTGGGATGGGCCGAGAGGGAAAGGAGGGACCAAAGACTCAGGAGGTTGGCCTTTTTGAGTGTTGTGATTCAAATTCTTGCATTTTTTTCCCCAATTCTCTAGAGCTTACCTTTAACGTATCACTTTGTCAATCAGCTCTACAAAATACAAAACTGAACGGACAAACGGTGGGCGGAGATTTCAGGCGAAGGGTACTCTTTAATGACTACTTCTCAGATCGCTGTTAAGTGTGTATGGTAGAGTAGAACCTATTTTCTTTGGGGGGGGGGGTAGGTTCTGCGTACTAAGGCGGTCAGTCCTATAACTGCAACGCAGCACATCGCATTTGCTCAGGGAAATGTATTTTCTAGTTATTGTTGGCCTCCATGGGCCCCCCTAGCGGCTGGGGCCAAGAAAGCTTTCTCCTTTATGGGCAACCCTGCCCGGAACCAGCGCTAGGTTCATGTTGGTGGAAAAGAGGTCAGCAATGATTTTTAAATTGACGAGATTGCTGCTAGTTATCGACTAGATGTTGACAGTTTCGATTAATTTGAAAGACGTTCCTGCCAGAGAGCAGGTAGTCCGAGTGATGTACACTGCTCAAAAAAGTTAAAGGAACACTTTGAAAACACATCAGATCTCAATGGGGAAAAAAAATCATGCTGGATATCTATACTGATATGGACTGGGTAATGTGTTAGGAACGAAAGGATGCCACATCGTTTGATTGAAATTAAAATTATCAACCTACAGAGGGCTGAATTCAAAGACACCCTGAAAATCAAAGTGAAAGAATGATGCGGCAGGCTATTCCATTTTGCTGAAATTCCATTGCAGCAACTCAAAGGCATGCTCCTAATGAGACAACGGATGGTGTCCTGGGGTATCTCCTCCCAGATCTGGACCAGGGCATCATTGAGCTCCTGAACAGTCTAAGGTGCAATCTGGCAGCGTTGGATGCACCGAAACATAATTTCCCAGAGGTGTTCTATTGGATTTAGGTCAGGCGAGCGTGGGGGCCAGTCAATGGTATCAATTCCTTCAACCTCCAGGAACTGCCTGCATACTCTCGCCACGAGGCCGGGCATTGTCGTGCACCAGGAGGAACTCAGGACCCACTGCACCAACGTAGGGTCTGACAAAGGGTCCAAGGATTTCATCCCGATATCTAAAGGCAGTTAGGGTGCCGTTGTTTAGCCTGTAGAGGTCTGTGCGTCCCTCCATGGATATGCCTCCCCAGACCATCACTGACCCACCACCAAACCGGTCATGCTGAACGATGTTACAGGCAGCATAACGTTCTCCACGGCTTCTCTAGACCCTTTCACGTCTGTCACATGTGCCCAGGGTGAACCTGCTCTCATCTGTGAAAACCACAGGGCGCCAGTGGCGGACCTGCCAATTCTGGTGTTCTATGGCAAATGCCAATCGGGCTCCACGGTGCCGGGCAGTGAGCATAGGGCCCACTAGAGGACATCGGGCCCTCAGGCCACCCTCATGAAGTCTGTTTCTGATTGTTTGGTCAGAGACATTCACACCAGTGGCCTGCTGGAGGTCATTTTGTTGGGCTCTGCCAGTGCTTATCCTGTTCCTCCTTGCACAAAGGAGCAGATACCGGTCCTGCTTATGGGTTAAGGACCTTCTACGGCCCTTTCCAGCTCCTAGAGTAACTGCCTGTCTCCTGGAATCTCCTCCATGCTCTTGAGACTGTGCTGGGAGACACAGCAAACCTTCTGGCAATGGCATGTATTGATGTGCCATCCTGGAGGAGTTGGACTGCCTGTGCAACCTCTGTAGGGTCCAGGTATCGCCTCCTGCTACCAGTAGTGACACTGACCCTAGCCAAATGCAAAACTAGTGAAAAACAGTCAGAAAAGATGGAGGGAAAAAATGTCAGTGGCCTCCACCTGGAAAACCATTCTTGTTTTGGGGGTCGTCTCATTGTTGCCCCTCTAGTGCACCTGTTGTTAATTTCATTAGCACCAAAGCAGCTGAAACCGATTAACAACCCCCTCTGCTACTTAACTGACCAGATCAATATCCCAGAAGTTTAATTGACTTGATGCAATACTCTGATTAAAAAGTGTTCCTTTAATGTTTTTGAGCAGTGTATTTTGTTGCCTAAGATTTAGAAGACTATTATGCCTCAATTTCAAACACTAAACATTCTACTTTCAAAATACACAGGATATGTTTTAGTATCCATTATGCCATATTCCAAGATGAGCACTTCAAAAAACACATTTTCGAATAGATTTGGGTTGAGAGCGGACATGTCATTGGAGTTTTCAAGAGGGCACCCTCCATCCCGGATGTTTTGTTAATTTGAACCCGTGACACCTTCAGAAGGCTTAGCAGTGAGCAAGGACGACTCAAAGCCACCCCCCTCTATATCCGCTCTCGGCACGGCCTGATATTTAAAAAAAAAAAAAAAAAGTTGTTTATTAAGCTGAGAGATATCCCTAAACCTATCCCTATTTCCTATTCTTCTGGCTTTTAATGCCAACTCTGCAGAGATACTTACCACCTGAAAAGAAGATAATCTTTCCCTACACTGTTACTGCAGGCTTTATATATGATGTTCTGCAGGTTTCTCTATACCTATCCCTATTCCCTATTCCTGCAGGCACTTTCTGCCAACTCTGCAGGGATACTTACCACCTGAAAAGAAGATAATCTTTCCCTACTGTTCCTGCAAGCTTGGTAAATGACGCTCTGCAGGAAAGACTTTTATACCTTTGTCCTGAGATTAAACCTTTTTATGGTTTTTCAAAATGATGTGCCCTGAGCTTTGTTTTGCCCTATAACTCTTTCCCGGAACTCCCTCCCTGACAAAGCGAACGTGGTGCTTGTCGCCCTCTGCTCCAATGGGCAGGGCATTAACTGTTGAGCGTCTACGCTCTATTGCTTCCGCCAAGCATTTTAGTGCTTGATTGTGGCGCCAGGTGTATCTTCCTCGAGAAAGGCTTGTCCTGCTCTCAGCCCATTTCTAGCCCATTTAAGGTTATCATTAAGTTTATTAGAAGTCTTTTAGTACACGAAGCAGTTGTCAATATTGTCATATCAACCATTTATGTGTGAATGGAAGGGAGGCGTAACCCTGCCCTTAACCTTTGCCCACCGACGACCCATTTTTCTGCTTGAATTATTACTTCCATGACCATAGTAAATGCCAAGGGTGAGATTGTACATCCGGCCATGATGCCAATCTCCAGATGCTGCCATTCTGTGGTAAATGTTGGCGTATTAAAACTCAATTGAATGTCCTGAAAGTATGCCTTAGCCAGGCTTATTATTGCATTTGGTACCTTAATAAAGTCAAATGCAGTCCACAACAGCTTGTGTGGTACAGACCCAAATGCATTTGCCAAATCCAGAAAAAGACACGGTCTTTTTTCAATCGTTTTGCCAATTGAATTTGGTGCCAAATCATGCAGGTGTGCTCCAGACACCCGGAAAAACTTGATATGCCTGCTTTCTGTACTCCGGCATGTATTAACTTATTCTTTGTAAGGTATTCCCTCAGTTTCTCCGCTACTACACTAAACAATATTTTCCCCTGAACATTGAGCAAGCAAATTGGTTTGAACTCGCCAATGTCACTTGAATCTTTCTCTTTGGGAATAAGCACTCAACTGGCTCAATGCCATGATCTGGGCAAAACGTTTTTCCCACGCCAGCTTCAGTAGTTGTCAAAGGAAATGAAGGACATCAGGAGAATTTTTTTACAACCTGAAAGGCACTCAATTAGGTCCTGGTGCCGACGGTGCTCTTGGATGTCTAACTGCATTTTCTTTTAGTTCCGTTAGTAGCTTTTGCGGATGCACTCAAGTCCACTGATTACAGTGTTTAGTGCTGCAGGCATGAGTTGCTAGCCCATGTCTGCCCTATTGGGATCTATTCCCGCCGGTCAGCTGTCTTTCCAATCTGTCACAAGGACTTTCCCTTGTTGCCAGTTGTTCAATTCACAAGTCACCAGAACACAAACATCATACGGCACAAAATGGCAAACTGTCTATTTTTTTTTATTTCTTAAAAATTATTTTTCAAATGTTTCTGTACAACTAACTCGGCAAACCTCATCCTCCCATTGTATTTTAACCTGCACATGGATTTGGCCACTGTACACAAGTTATATTAAATTATTCTATTAAATCCATTCACACAACATCTCAAATCAACGTCGTCTCACAATCCCATACAGTAAATCTCTTTCCAATCATGACAATCGGTGATGCCGTTAGTTTGCCTGGGTCAATTTGTTTTTGCATCTCAGTAAATAAATTCCATACTTGTCTAAAATTATCACAAGATGCGAAACTGTAACCAGTAAGACAAACTAAATTGAATCACGTTTCTTGTCAATGTGCACAATGTATGCCATTGGCATAAAACAATTCGTCAATGAGATTAAAATGGAAGCTGAACGTTCGACCAGTTTCAACCCACTATGGGATAACAGCCTCTGACTATAGATCCAGCAAGTTTTCTATAGTAATGTGAAAATGTGGGCTAATTTGGTAAAACGCAACCTGTACATTCCAGACATATTGCTTTATGACCTGTTAAAGTTGGCTAACTTTAAAAACTATAACACTTTGAGTAGACTATGTAAGCATAATACTACTTTTAAGCGGTGTCCTACTCAAGCTTACCAACATTTGCACTGATCTGAAAAAGTTACTGACAAAAGAAAATACCCGGTCCATTAACACATCAGAATACTTTAATCTGAACTTTCTACAGCATTCTCAACCATCAGAGCAAATGAGGTAGTTGTGAAAAGTTAGATGCCACTGTAAACTTAAACGGAAGTATAGGTTCTCCCTCATATCTCCAATAACTCTGCTCGACAGTGGGGGATGGGAATCAGTTTCCTCTTTTGAGTAACAGTTAATCCCTCAAAACAAATATAAAACCTTTTTGAAAACTGCTTAATCGAATCAAAACTCCATGTATTCAGTCAGTAACAAGTGTGATATACAATATGGCACACGTGCAGGTTGCCTTTTTAAACACAGCCAATAAGATAAACTGACAAAGCAGATTGCAATTAATACTGACTAAAATAACTACAAACCTGACAATGTACAGTCCAGTATACTCCTACCTTGACACACATAAGGGAATGCAGGGAACGGTAATCCTTTTTAAATGCTAAAATGAACATCTTATCACAGTAACAATTATCTTATTTCCCACCTAGTGGTCAAAAAAGGGCTTAATGGCAATGACTAATAAGAAAGAAACAAAAAAAATTATAATATATTACAGCTGCAGTAGTAATAACAACAGTAATATCATCTATTTCTCAAAGTATTATCAAATTGTATAACTGTGACGGTAAAATTATCATTACTCATAACACACTTTCGTAGTTAGTGCTTATATTGAAACTTGAGTAAAATGTAGGTCAAATTGTGTAACAGTGTGCAACAATTACCAACCAGGTATTTTATGTGTATACATTTATATAACCAAGTAATGTTTAAGTATTTAATACAAACACCATCTTTACATTACTTTCATGCACTGATTTGCAACCATTTGTATGCTCATGTACATCATATATACACACAGACACACAGCAGCCAGGCTGCCATTACAGGAATGAGTAATGGGTAAAGAGTACTAGAGAAGCATTCAGCACTTTACACACAGTCACTAAGAATGTTCACAGGGTACTCATCCTCATCAACAGAACTCTATGGCAGCATCCCTTTACGATAGTTTAAAGGGCAGTGGCAGAGTTGTCTTGGGTCTGTCAAGCGATGGCAGTATTGTTGTCACAACTGAGAAGCCCATTAGGTACAAAACCATTCACATTTTCCCTATCAAAAACCTCCAAATACTATATTACATTTTCAACCAATGTGACAGTGTGAACCACTATTCTGAAAAACAGGTAGCGTTATTTAACAGCCAGGTTAACACGACTGAACCGCTAACACTTCATAGCTGCGAAATCTGTCTAGTCTCACAAAAGCAGTTATTTACATGGTCAAATGTTCCCTTTAACGTTCACATTCTGGCATCTGCAGAGCTCTTTTCTCAAATAATACTTGAGCCCTGTTCAAACGCAGTGCCTTGCAATGTCAGTCTTGCTTTACAAATTACACAATAATGGCGTTCTCTATTCTGTATTAAGAAGCTGCTATACTTTCCTGATTGGTTCTAGATGTCCAGCGGCTAACCCACCTCACTGCTTTCAGCCTTTAACCTATTCTTATGTTTATGAGGGCCAACCCAAACACCCTTTAGATTTGAATATACAACATACTAGCTTATTGCAGGTCTCAGGCATGCATACATTTTGACTGCCAAGAGTTTTAGAGGGGGTTCACGTTTTTGAATATTGCAATGTGAAATCGATCTGCAACACGATAACGCTGCTTGTAATAAGTTCAAAAAAGGCACAACAAATATTGTGTGGGATTAAAATACTCATGCTTCGGGTTTGTTCTGTTTGATCATCAAAAAAGCACAGAATTAGACTAGTTTGGTTCTAAATCTGCCTACAACACTAATGCTTAACTTTAATGTACCTTCTCTGCTTTACTTGAATGATGGAGGTTAAATCATCTCTACACCAACGCTTATTATTTGACTTGCTGGATGGTACAACATGGAATGATTTGGGAAAAATCGCTCACAAAACCTTTGTTTCTATAAAGCGCTCTGGGCCTTGAGGTTTGGAACCTGTTAAAATGCATTTAAATGCATCCCTTTTCCCTTTAATGAAGGCCATTTAATGTATACTGGTCACTGTCATGGGGCTCAAGATTAAATCAGGCTTCAAAATGAGAAGGAAGGAATGACCATTCCTAAGACATTCAATCAGTTTCATAACACTTGAGCTGTTCACCCATGCATTTTTAAATGACCTAATAAACCTGGCCCCGTTGGAGCTTCAGAAGCAGCACACGACAAAGGAGGACCAGATAAAGGGGATAAAGCAGCTTGATATTCTTCTATTTTTAAGAGTAGGAGAGGTGCGATCCATTGGAGATGTGTGAGGTGACAGAGGTGCTCCGACTGAGGCCACCGTCACTCCCCCCACCCCCGCCAGGTCCCCCGGAGGCCGTCCTCCGGAGTGGTTGGGGACTGTTCCTGAGCGCCATCAGGCCGGGGCCCCTCACCTCCAAGCCTCTGCCGCCATAGCCCCCCTGCAATGACAAAGATGAGGAAGAGGAGGGAGGGGAGGAAGAAGAAAGGGAAATGGGTGGCGGCAGGGGTGGCGGAGGTAGCAGGGCCAGAGACTGTGCTGAGGCATGTGACGACAGATGGTGGTGGCCCTGGGAGTGGTGGGAGTAGCTGGCCCCACCACCCCACTCCCTTCCCCGGTCTCTCTCCCGATCGTGGCTCTCGCGGTAGAGATGGGGCGTGCTCTGGTGGTGTTGGTAGTGCTGCGGCAGATAGTGTTGCTGCTGCTGGTAGTGGTGGTGGTGGTGGTGATGGGAGGAGGACGTGGACGAGGAATGCACCCTGTTACTGGGAATCATATCGCTGTCTCTTCCCAGGCCGTGGGATGATGTGATGGACTCTGCACGGCTGAACCCGCCTCCCCCTCCGTTGCTACTGTTCTGGCTGCGCCAGGAAGGGGGCACAGCAGAGTTCTGCACGCCATGGCTCCAGTGGCTGCCCGAGCGTGGAACGGGACGTGAGGGCCAGCCACCTGGGCCTGAAGATGGGTTTGGATTGGGGTATCCTTGGTTATATGCCTCGGCAGGTATGCCTGTCAGCGCCATGTTGCTAAAGCCCAGTCGCATGCTCTCTGAATCAAAGGCTTCGATCTCATGCGCCTGTCGCTCTAGGAGTGTGCGGATGCGATCAGAGCGTTCGTTCTGCAATGAAAGCATTTCTTCTTCAATCTGTCGGACATGCAAAGGCAATAATTATGACACAACATATGTAAAAGTAAGAACATCACAAAAAAGCAACAATGTCTTTGATTTTCTATGAAATAGAGTAGCAGACCCTCTGTTCCAGTAGGGCCCGGCGGATGGACACCCTCTGCTCTAGGTCCTTGCCCTCCCTTTCGTGCTGCGAGTCGGTGTGGATCTTAATTTTGCTCTGGTACGCGTTCAGAAGCTCCAGCTCCTGTTGCAACTGCATTCGAAGCACCTGGTATTCTCCCTCCTGGGTCTCGTCCAAACGCAACTGCAAGGCAAAGAAAAGCAACTTAATGTCAGTGGAGCTTGTTCTGCTTAGGTTTTGAATGATATTTGTTCTGCACACAGGGCGTGGTGCTTTATTAAGGAGGTTAATAGCTACATCTGGAAAGCCACACACCTCTGCTCAAAGCCTAGAGGAGATTGCTTCCAAGAGCTGTAAACCAAACTCAAACCTTTAAATAAAACATTTAAATCAACGTCAAAGTTCACTGGAAGCTTTTTCAGATTAGGCTCAGATTAGTTAATAATGTACAATAATAATGCTTGATTCAGAGAATTAACATAATATATGTTAATATAGAATAGTATATAATAGTTGTAGTATCTATTTTAGGTAACTCCACAGTAACTACTAGACACTATGGACTAAGTGGTGAAGATAAGAGTAGTGTGAGGAGTGACGTTGGTAGGTTGTAGAAGGTGCACGGTGGGTTCCTTGCCTTACTCACAGCCTGTGTAGACAGCATGTCGTTGATGGAATGATCATACTGCTCGGCCAGAATGGCTAGCTTACGCGTCTGCTCTTCTTTCAGGCGCTTGAGCACGGCCTTGTGATCGGCCTTGGGTGTGCTCTCAAGCAGGTGGTTGCGCAGGGCCTTATACTGTCGCGTTTGGATCTTACACGTGTCCTGGAACTGCCGCTTAATCTGGAGCTCTTTGGACTGGGTGGGGGGAGAATGGAAAAAAAGGAAGACAGTAATAGGAGAATCAAAGGCTGCAATAAATTAACTAATAACTTTTTTCCCATAACGTAATAAGTTATTATATTATTGGCTTGCTATAAAAAAAACTGAAAAAATGTAATAATTGGAGCCGATAATGTAATAACATACTTATATCACTATGTTTAAGTTTAAATTAAGTGTCAGACTTCCATAACCACATATCCTACTGTAGCTTCTTTCAAATAACTTTCTCAAAAACCCGACCAATCCTGAACCATGAATCCTAGTCCAAACTCTGATATAACACTTTCTTTCTCTCTCTCTCTCTCTCTCTCTCTCTCTCTCTCTCTCTAATTTTCAATGTAATGAGTTTTATGAGTTTTTTGCTTATATTGTCAAAGCTAACCTAGTTGAACGTACATACACATATACATACTTTTTACACGGGAAATTACTGTTAACATGACAGTGCGCACCGATAGCATGTAACAATAATACTAGTAACAACAGGATGAACAAATGGTACATTCATCTTAGTGCAGTGTTCCAAATGGCTGTCCCTTGGTTGTGAAAAGAGGCCAAATATTTGTCTGCTATTATGCAGCAGATTGTTTTTTTTTACCTATTATTTTTTTTAAGTTTCTGTCTGTTACTGTAGTCAGATATTCTGCAAGAGTGTACTCTTGTTTAAAGCCAAATAGCATTCAAATTTGCTTTGCATTTGGGATGACTCGTCCAATAATCTACAGTGCCTTGCAAAAGTATTCACCCCCCTTGGCTTGTTACTTATTTTGTTACATTACAACCTGTAATTTAAATGTTTTTTTAATCTGAATTTTATGTGATGGATCTGCACAAAATAGTCTAAGTTGGTGAAGTGAAATGAGAAAAAAATATATATAAAAAATTATTTTTAAAAATACAAATCTGGAAATTGGCATGTGCATATGTATTCACACCCTTTGCTATGAAGCCCCTCAAAAGTTCTGGTGCAACCAATTACCTTCAGAAGTAACATAATTAGTGAAATGAAGTCCACCTGTGTGTAATCTAAGTGTCACATGATCTGTCAGTATAAACACACCTTTTCTGAAAGGTCCCAGAGGCTGCAACACCACTTAGCAAGAGGCATCACACCATGAAGAACAAGGAGCTCTCCAAACAAGTCAGGGACAAAGTTGTTGAGAAGTACTAGTCAGGGTTGGGTTATAAAAAAATATCCAAATCTTTGATGATCCCCAGAGCACCATCAAATCCATCATCTTCAAATGGAAAGAACATGGTACCACAACAAACCTGCCAAGAGAGGGCCGCACAACAAAACTCACAGACCGGGCAAGGAGGGCATTAATCAGAGAGGCAGCACAGAGACCAAAGGTAACCCTAAAGGAGCTGCAGAGTTCCACAGCAGAGACTGGTGTATCTGCGCATGGGACCACAATAGGCCGTACACTCCATAGAGCTGGGCTTTATGGAAGAGTGGCCAGAAAAAAGCCATTACTTAGTGTTAAAAATAAGATGGCACGTTTTGAGTTTGCCAAAAGGCATGTGGGCGACTCCCCAAATGTATGGAGGAAGGTGCTCTGGTCAGATGAGACTAAAATTGAACTTTTCGGCCACCAAGGAAAACGCTATGTATGGCGCAAACCCAACACATCCCATCACCCCAAGAACACCATCCCCACAGTGAAACATGGTGGGCAGCATCATGCAGTGGGGATGTTTTTACAGCAGCAGGGACTGGGAAACTGATTCGAGTCGAGGGAAAGATGGATGGTGCTAAATACAGGGATATTCTTGAGCAAAACCTGTTTCAGTCTGCCTGTGATTTCAGACTGGGACGGAGGTTCACCTTCCAGCAGGACAATGACCCGAAGCATACTGCTAAAGTGACACTCGAGTGGTTTAAGGGGAAACATTTAAATGTGTTGGAATGGCCTAGTCAAAGCCCAGATCTCAATCCAATTGAGAATCTGTGGTCAGTCTTGAAGATTGCTGTTCACAAGCGTAAACCATCCAACATGAAAGAGCTGGAGCAGTTTTGCCTTGAGGAATGGGCAAAAATCCCAGTGGCAAGCTCATAGAGACTTATCCAAAGCGACTTGCAGCTGTAATTGCCGTAAAAGGTGGCTCTACAAAGTACTGACTTTAGGGGGGTGAATAGTTATGCACGCTGAGGTTTTCTGTTATTTTGTCCTATTTGTTGTTTGCTTCACAATAAAAAACAAAATCACATCTTCAAAGTTGTAAGCATGTTCTGTGGATAAAATGATGCAAACCTTCAAACAATCCGTTCTAATTCCAGGTTGTGAGGCACCAAAACATGAAAAATGCCAAGGGGGGTGAATACTTTTGCAAGGCACTGTATATATTTTTCCTTTTGTAATAATTTGGTTGGGGCAAATTGTCTGTGAGCTGTGTTGAAGTTCTATATGTTGTAGCCAGGGAGCAACCCGTGGACCAACTGGCAGAGGAACTCTTTTCTGCCGTCATCTCTTGGTGTTTTAAAGTATTGTGATGGTAGGATTGGGGGTCACTTAATTTGAGATAATAGAATTTAATTACTCTTTTTCCAGTTCTAATAAGGAGGGGGTATTGCCCTAATTCGGTTCTGCATGCATTATTTTGAGTTTTTCTTTGCACTTGAAGAATGCTTTTACAGAACTCCACACGTAGTCTCCATTTGGGTGTTTGTCCCATTTTGAAAAATCTTGATTTGAAAGGGGACCCCACACTTCACTGCCATATAGAGCAATTGGTTCTATGACTGATAGGAATATTTTTTATCCAGGTTCTAATTGGGATTTTAATTTTGATGTTTTTTTAATTGTATAGAAAGCTCCTCTTGCTTTGTCTCTCAGGCAGGCACGGTTCTAGAGTGCATTGTCTCAGGGGGCAATGACTGATGGTGAGGGGGCAACATAATTATAATTTTTTTTTATCAGTCACAACATCAACCTACTATTACGTGGAAAAGCCACACCAAATTTCTCGATATCTAGACTACATTTCTTGCTGCCCTATGCTGTGTCCACTGGCACTAATGTTAGTCGAGGCACTAGTTGCTAGTAGGGGACCAGGGACAGTGATCCACCTATCCAGTTTTACGCACATAACCCTTTAAATTACTTGCACCTGTATTGAAAGAAGTGTGGTGTGAGGTTTAGAGATTATAGTAAAAGATTATAGTTTATAATAATAATAATAATAATAACTTTATTTATATAGAGCCTTTATAAGGTTACAAGGTGCTTTACAATAAAAATAACAGTAAAAAAAAAAAAAAATTTAAAACACTAATATCACACAGTAAAATCAGGTAAAATATCTAAGATAACTAAAAATAAACAAAAACTAAACTAAAAAACAAAAGTTTAGTCAAGTTAAACATTCAAATTTGAAAACACCAAACGAGGCATGACGTCCAACTCTGCCCCTATACAAAAAACAGTTGGGTAGCTAAAATGAATAGTATAGTAATGCTGCTCACGTGTGGTAAGAAGAGTACAGAGTAGTGTAGTGACAAAGTGAAATAGCAAGTTCAAAATGCTTTTTCACATGGCCAGACCAACCAATCAGACATAAGTAAACTTTGATTGTTTCTATGTGGCATGTTTATGATTGGCCATATCGACAAACACACACACAAAAAAAAAAAAATTTCAGTTATTTTTTAATTTTGGGATGAAGTTTGGTCGGGTTGGTGGGGCAGTCAGAGCATTTAGAGGGGCATTGCCCACCGCCTATTCATCAGAGTCTAAATATAATTTGTGTTTGTGGGCCTGTTTTCCTGAACCTTTTTGGAATAACATGATTTTTGTCTTTTTGAGGTTTACTGTCAGGGCCCAGGTTTGACAGAACATGTGTAGGTAATCTAGGTGTAGCCCCTCTGCGGTAGGAGACAGAAGCACTAGATCATCTGCATAGAGTAGACACTTCATTTCTGGGATATTTAATATGATACCTGGTGCTGCAGATTGCTCAAATGTTTTAGCAAATTGATTTATATAAATGTTGAACATAATAGGGGATAGATTACACCCGTCTCATTCCACACCTCTGAAGGAAAAGGGACGTTTGGTTGATGCCAATAATGATTGAATATTGGTTGTCTACATTGACTTTATTACAGCATATGCCCCCCCCTCCCCCCCATTTTTATATATAATTATAACCTTATTATTATTATCATCATCATCATCATCATCTTCATCCGCTTTGTCCGGGGTCGGGTCGCGGAGGTAGCAGTTCCAGCAGGGCATCCCAAACTTCCCTTTCCCGGGCCACATTAACCAGCTCTGACTGGGGGATTCCAAGGCGTTCCCAGGCCAGTGTGGAGATATAATCCCTCCACCTGGTCCTAGGTCTGCCCCGCAGCCTCCGCCCAGCTGGACGTGCCTGGAACACCTCCCTAGGGAGGCGGCCAGGTGGCATCCTTACTAGATGCCCGAACCACCTCAACTGGCTCCTTTCTACGCAAAGAAGCAGCGGCTCTTCTCCGAGTCCCTCACGAATGGCTGAACTTCTCACCCTATCCCTAAGGGAGATGCCAGCCACCCTCCGGAGGAAACTCATTTCCGCCGCTTGTATCCGCGATCTCGTTCTTTCGGTCATGACCCACCCTTCATGACCATAGGTGAGAGTAGGAATGAAGATAGACCGGTAGATTGAGAGCTTTGCCTTCTGGCTCAGCTCTCTCTTCGTCACAACGGTGCGATAAAGCGACTGCAACACCGCACCCGCTGCTCTAATTCTCCGGACCATCTCTCGTTCCATTTTCCCCTCACTCGAGAACAAGACCCCGAGATACTTGAACTCCTTCACTTGGGGTAAAGACTCATTCCCTACTTGGAGTAGACAATCCATCGGTTTCCTGCTGAGAACCATGGCCTCAGATTTGGAGGTGCTGATCCTCATCCCAGCCGCTTCACACTCGGCTGCGAACCGATCCAATGAGTGCTGCAGGTCGCAGACCGATGATGCCATCAGGACCACATCATCTGCAAAAAGCAGTGATGCAATCCTCTGCCCACCAACCCGCAGCCCCCCTCTCCCGCGGCTACGCCGTGAGATCCTGTCCATGAATACCACAAACAGGATAGGTGACAAAGCGCAGCCTTGGAGGAGACCAACCCTCACCGGAAACGAGTCCGACTTACTGCCGAAGACCCGGACACAGCTCTCGCTTTGGGAGTACAGAGATTGGATGGCCCTGAGTAGAGACCCCCTCACCCCATACTCTCGCAGCACCTCCCACAGTATCTCCCGGGGAACCCGATCATACGCCTTCTCCAAATCCACAAAACACGTGTAGACCAGGTTGGCATACTCCCAGGCTCCCTCAAAGATCCTCGCGAGGGTACAAAGCTGGTCCGTTGTTCCACGGCCAGGCCAGAAACCGCATTGTTCCTCCTCAATCCGAGGTTCGACTATCGGTCGAACCCTCCTTTCCAGCACCCTGGAGTATACTTTCCCGGGGAGGCTGAGTAATGTGATGCCTCTGTAGTTGGCACACACTCTCCGGTCCCCCTTTTTGAACAGGGGAACCACCACCCCGGTCTGCCACTCCTTAGGTACTGTCCCCGACTTCCACGCAATGTTGATGAGACGTGTCATCCATGACAGTCCCTCAACACCCAAAGCCTTCAGCATTTCTGGGCGGATCTCATCAACCCCTGGAGCTTTGCCACTGTGGAGTTGTTTGACTACCTCAGTGACCTCCGCCAGGGAGATTGATGCTGATCCCCCATCATCCTCCAGCCCTGTCTCTACTATGTAGGGTGGGTTTGTCGGGTTCAGGAGTTCCTCAAAGTGTTCCTTCCACCTCCCAATCACCTTTTCAGTTGAGGTCAACAACGTCCCATCCTTACTGTATACAGCTTGGATGGTTCCCTGCTTTCCCCTCCTGAGGTGTCGGATAGTCTTCCAGAACCGCTTTGGTGCCAGCCGAAAGTCCTTCTCCATGGTTTCTCCGAACTCCTCCCACACCCGCTGCTTTGCTTCTGCCACGGCCGAGGCTGCAGTCCTTCGGGCCTGTCGGTACCTTGCAACTGCCTCCGGAGTCGCCCGGGACAGCATGTCCCGGAAGGCCTCCTTCTTCAATCGGACGGCTCCCCTGACCACCGGTGTCCATCAGGATGTTCGAGGGTTACCGCCCCTTGAGGCACCTAAGACCTTGAGACCACAACTCTCAGACACAGCTTTAGCAATGGAGGCTTTGAACATCGTCCACTCCGGTTCAATGCCCCCAGCCTCCACAGGGATGCCAGAGAAGCCCCGCCGGAGGTGTGAGTTGAAGGCCTCCCGGACCGGGGACTCCTCCAGACGTTCCCAGTTCACCCGCACTACACGCTTGGGCTTACCAGGTCTGTCCAGAGGCTTCCCCCGCCACCTGACCCAACTCACCACCAGATGGTGATCGGTTGACAGCTCTGCCCCCTTCTTCACCCGAGTGTCCAAAACATATGGCCTCAGGTCCGATGATACGATAACAAAACCGATCATCGACCTTCTGCCTAGGGTGCTCTGGTACCAGGTACACTTATGAGCATCCTTATGTTCGAACATGGTGTTTGTTATGGCCATTCCATGACTAGCACAGAAGTCCAATAACAAGCCACCACTCGGGTTCAGATCGGGGAGGCCGTTCCTCCCAATCACGCCTCTCCAGGTGTCTCCATCATTGCCCACATGTGCGTTGAAGTCCCCCAGCAAGACTACAGAGTCCCCCTCAGGAGCCCCATACAAGGCTCCATCCAGGGTCTCCAAAAAGGCCGAATACTCCGAACTGCTGTTCGGTGCATAGGCACAGACAACAGTCAGAGTTTCCCCCCCATGACCCGAAGGCGTAGGGAGGCGACCCTCTCGTCCACTGGGGTAAACTCCAACATAGAGGCACTTAGCCGGGGACTCATAAGTATCCCCACACCAGCCTTGCGCCTCTCACCCTGGGGAGCTCCGGAGAAAAATAGAGTCCAACCCCTATCCAGAAGTGAGGTTCCAGAGCCGAGGCTGTGCGTAGAGGTAAGCCCCACCAGATCCAGCTGGTAGCGCTCCACCTCCCGCACAAGCTCCGGCTCCTTCCCTCCCAGAGAGGTGACGTTCCACGTCCCCAAAGCCAGCCTCTGCCACCCGGGTCCGATCCGTCGAAAACCTCTGCCTTCACTGCCACCTTTCTGGCAGCGCACCCGACCCCCTTGGTTTTTCCCGCGGGTGGTGAGCCCACGGGACGGAGAAGAAGAGATGTTGGTGTTGTCCACGTTGCTTTTCGGGCTATGCCCGGCCGGGCTCCGTGGCAAGCCCGGCCACCAGGCGCTCGCTGACGGGTCCTCCTCCTGGGCCTGGCTCCAGAAGGGGACCCCGGGCTTCCTCCGGGCCGGGTATCATCCTCTCTTGTAGTTCTATTCATGAGGGTTTTTGAACCATTCTTTGTCCTGCCCCTCGCCCGGTAATAATAATAATCTTAGAACTAGATAGGGCTACAATTTCTGTTGAAACAAATGCAATGATTTTGAAATCCAAGCAGATACAGAGAAACTAAAACATATAATAAGTGAAAAGCCCTATCTGCTGCATAATAGCAGCCAAATATTTGGCCTCTTGTCACAACCTAAGGGACAGCCAGTGGAACACTGCACTAAGATGAATGTACCATTTGTTCATCCTGTTGTTACTGTTGTTAGTATTATTGTTACATGCTATTGGTATGCACTGTCATGTTAACAGTGATTTCCCGTGTATAGTCTATATACTGTATGTGTATGTCTGTGTATGTTCAACAATGTTTGCTTTGACAATATGCGCATTTGTCTTTTCATGTACAAAAAACTCATTACATTGAAAATGAGAGAGAGAGAGAGAGAGAGAGAGAGAGAGAGAGAGAGAGAGAGAGAGAGAGAGAGAGAGAGAGAGAGAGAGAGAGAGAGAGAGGGTCAGGATTGGTCGGGTTTTTGAGAAAGATATTTGAAAGAAGCTACAGTAGGATAAGTGGTATGGAAGTCTGACACTTCATAATAAATTAAACTTAAACATAGTGATATAAGTATGTTATTACATTTACGGCTCCAATTATATATATTTTTTTATAGCAAGCCAATAATGTAATAACCGGTCAATAATGTAATAACTTATTACGTTATGGGAAAAAGTTATTACGTTATTGGTTCAGACATTTTATTACATTATTGGTAAGTTATTACATTATCGGCTTTTATTACATTAAGAATGGGAAAATTAATTTGTTATTGGCAGTTATTACGTTATTGGCAGTTATTACGTTTTTGGCTGATACAAGGGGTCAAGATTTTTTCAACTCTAAGGAGTGCTCCTTCTCAAGCTCTGACCTTGAGGCTCTTTGGTTGCTGGCGGACCTCCACTGTGTGCTTCTGCCGGAGCTCCTGCTCGCGCCGCTTGTTGTACTCCATCTGGTTAGTGAGCTCTGTCTGGTGCTGTGTGCGGATCAGTTCAGCCCGCGTGCGCTGCACCAAGCCCAACTGCCGGAACTCCAGCTCCTGAGTGGACTCGTGATGCCGCAGCAACATGGCACACTCCAGGTCCTTCTGGGTCTGCTTCTTGTTCAGGTCCTAAGAAATGCAATCACAGAGCATTTGCATACTCCAAAGCATCTGGGCAATTACTAGGGCAAAATGTTTGAATACTGTACTGTGCTACAGTCCACCTGAGAAAAGTACTGTCAGTTTATAGGTTTTAAATAAAAAGTAACATTAATACAATAAAACATTGTTATTATTATTTTATGAGATTGCGGTTGAGATCGGCAGCTGTGGTATAGTATATCATGGTTTAAATGAATGACGTACCAAGTCAAACCTTTCTATATACAAACACTATGTCTCACTTCAAATTTCAGCTACATAATCTACTTTATTTGTGAAAATATGTTTTCACATTATTTTGTCCATCCCTCAGTATTGTTAGCGAATTTATTGCATAGAAATAGTACACTTAATACTTTAATTTGTCAAACAATAAACAACACTCAAGTCAACCACACATTTTATCACTGTCTAGACTGGCAACTTGGCACATACAAAACTTCATCATAGTGTGCAGCTGTCATTTGATCTTTCAATAGACGTCCATCAATGCACTTGGAGTACAATAATACACAGTTCAGCCCTCTGATTCTCTTACCTCTCTCAAAAGATCTTGCTCCAGGTTGTGGCGTGCCAGGAGCATCTTCCTTTTATACTGACGGCACTGGAGCTCATAGTACTGCCTCTGCCGGTGCAGGAGCCCTGCCTCCTCCTCAGCTTGAAGTTGCTGAAGGCATTCCTTCTGGCGACCCAGCCATTCCTGCTTCTCTCGCTTAGGGGTTGACTGGTTCTCATTTAACTCCTGATTGGGCATTAAGAAAAATAATTATTGTAAGCAATTAAATGAGTGAGAGAACATAATACTTCATAATGCTACTGCTACTAGGAGTTCTCAAACACTTACTCAATTGAAGTTCTAAGGTTGCGGGGAGACAACTTTATGACTTACATGATGTGTGTATTTAGCAGTTACACTATATTAAAAAAGCTCTCTTTAATAAACATCATGACATGAATAGAAAACACTTTCTGGCGATCCATCATCCAAAATAGCACCTGTGTGTTTTCTCTTCAGGTGCTTGATTGTGCATAGCTCTAGTGCTGCTGTGGTATGCAATTTAAACATTGCACCTTATTGTTTTGTGATACTTTGAAGTACTTTCCTACTTTTGAAGCCTTGGGTCTTTGGAAACTTTTACACCAAACTGAACCGCTGTCGCAGATAATATTGACCGAGTCAAACTCACCGCCACACCGCCATGACTTTGTAAAACTTTAATAACTGGAGCCAAAAACCACTGTCATGCACGCAGAAATTACGTGGTGATTTTGAAGAAACACATTGGTTATAATGAAATTAAGCATTTTAGAAATCAAAGGTGCATTTCACAAATGCAAAAAAAAAAGACGATCCGTCAACTCAAATTATTGATGTCAACGTATTTGCAGCGTCAACGTCATCGCTTATGTTGACTAATCGACCCTAGAAAGATCCCACTGAGATAAAAAAACTATTTTGCAAGGGTGTCCTAGCCAAGATAGATCATCCTCTGAATGGAAAGTTTCAACTTCTTCCATCAGGCTCTCGTTAAAGACTTCCAAAGATACGCTATAATAGATTAAAACACTTTTTTATCCCTATGCAATTACGTTGTTGAATAAGAGGGATAAGTGAATGTTATATATTCTGTTTGGACAATGTTACGCTTTTTTTAAATCTTTGTCTTGTTTTGTAGAAATTTGTTTTTGTATTTTGGTTTTGTTGTGGATGGAATAAACGTAAGTGACTGCTTGCAAATCAATTTTCTCCTTGAGAGATAACTACAATAAAGACTAAGACAATAAAGACTAAGACTAAGATAGGCAGCAGCACAGAATAAAACAGTGATTACAAAACAGACACAAAAACAACAACACAACAATAAATATAAATACACTAAAGTCAATTAAACTTCTGGGATATTGATCTGGTCAGTTAAGTCGCAGAGGGGGTTGTTAATCAGTTTCAGCTGCTTTGGTGTTAGTGAAATTAACAACAGGTGCACTAGAGGGGCAACAATGAGACGACCCCCAAGACAAGAATGGTTTTCCAGGTGGAGGCCACTGACATTTTTTCCCTCCTCATCTTTTCTGACTGTTTTTCACTAGTTTTGCATTTGGCTAGGGTCAGTGTCACTACTGGTAGCATGAGGCGATACCTGGACCCTACAGAGGTTGCACAGGCAGTCCAGCTCCTCCAGGATGGCACATCAATACATGCCATTGCCAGAAGGTTTGCTGTGTCTCCCAGCACAGTCTCAAGAGCATGAACACATGTGACAGACGTGAAAGGGTCTGGAGAAGCCGTGGAGAACGTTATGCTGCCTGTAACATCGTTCAGCATGACCGGTTTGGTGGTGGGTCAGTGATGGTCTGGGGAGGCATATCCATGGAGGGACGCACAGACCTCTACAGGCTAAACAACGGCACCCTAACTGCCTTTAGATATCGGGATGAAATCCTTGGACCCTTTGTCAGACCCTACGTTGGTGCAGTGGGTCCTGAGTTCCTCCTGGTGCACGACAATGCCCGGCCTCATGTGGCGAGAGTATGCAGGCAGTTCCTGGAGGATGAAGGAATTGACACCATTGACTGGTCCCCACGCTCGCCTGACCTAAATCCAATAGAACACCTCTGGGACATTATGTTTCGGTCCATCCAACGCCGCCAGGTTGCACCTCAGACTGTCCAGGAGCTCAGTGATGCCCTGGTCCAGATCTGGGAGGAGATACCCCATGACACCATCCGTCGTCTCATTAGGAGCATGCCCCGACGTTGTCAGGCATGCATACAAGCACGTGGGAGCAATACACAATACTGAGTACCATTTTCAGTCGCTGCAATGGAATTTCAGCAAAATGGACTAGTCTGCCGCATCATTTTTTCACTTTGATTTTTGGGGTGTCTTTGAATTCAGCCCTCTGTAAGTTGATCATTTTCATTTCCATCAAACGATGTGGCATCCTTTCGTTCACATTACCCAGTCCATATCAGTATAGATATCCAGCATGATTTTTTTTCCCATTGAGATCTGATGTGTTTTCAAAGTGTACCTTAAATTTTTTTGAGCAGTGTATAAACCGACACTCCCAATGAACCAGCATAGTACCAGGGTGTCTGCAGGTTTCAGGAATTCAAATTTAAGACTTTGTAAGACCTTTTTAATGCTACTTGGAATGGAATTTGAGACCAATTTTGCAACAACTAAAATAAGCGCAAAGTGAAAAACTGCATTCCAACCACTATAACTGATTAATTCACCTCCAAGCAATAGGGGTCTAATTTTGAAAGTCAAAAATACAATAAAACATACCTAAATTGAACAATCAATAACTGAATCACTTTAATTGTCATAATATGCAAGTGTGTAGTACTATTTTAAAGCTAATAATTTAAGGTGTCCTAGTTTTTTGTGTTGAGGCAATTAGATCTATAAATATAATAGATAAAGCACTCAAAATATCCACATACATTGTTCCATCTTTAAAATGTAATAGATCAATAATTTCCTATGTCAGTGGTGAAACTTTGGATATTCATTTAACATGATGTCTAGTCTACTATGTCTGGGCAACGTTTTGAACTTCTAAGGTAAAAGGGCTCACAAACTAGAGGGCTTTCCAGAAGAGTGTTATCAGAAGCCAAAATTTGTGGACTCTTTTCTCACCAGGATCATACACGAGTTTGACTGAACTAACATAGCAATCCATCTTATCCATCAAAAGGATAGCTTGTTAGCTACATATCGTTTTGGGGTTAAACCGAAGTAAAGCGGTCACTTTCAGATCAAAGTATTGCAAGACATTTAGGCTATTGCTACTCCAGTGTTTTATAGCTCTCATTATCTAGAGAAAAGAAAATTCAAAACAAACACTCCAACTACGTTAGTGCAGGGCCATGCACTTTTTACATGGTAGCACTGGTGCTAGCAGGCTAAAGATTTCAGTAGCACAGAGAAACATTTAGTAGCACAGTGAAACATGTTTTATCAGTCAAAAAATACTTAATTTACAAGTGGCATAGACTAACCAACTACTACACCATAATACAGTAAATCAAACATGATTAACTGGAAAACACAAAGTTAAGATAACATCTAATAATGACATTAAATAGTCACGGACACAAAATACTGTGGAGATAAGAGTATTGGTTACTATGTATCTCAAATTGTACGCTTCACCTGCTTGCCAGCATGCTACAGCTACAGCTTGGGAAAGAGGTGCTTCCTCTCACTACCGCCTTCAGCTCTTTATCGCCTTTTTTGTAGGCGTTTTAATTTACTGTAAGCGAGCTTGGGTTCCAAGACCATTCAATGGAGGGGTGCATGCGTGCAACACTTTATTAAAGCCTGATTGTGTTAGCTGGGAACAGTAGGCTATGGTTGTTGTGTATAATTTCAGTGTATGTAGTACTATATGCCCACCAAACTGGCATGACGACAAACACCATTAAGTGTAGCCCCCTTTCTCACTCACCTCCACCTCTGAACTATGAGTATCCCTGCCATTCTGTTCTTTCCTGTATCCTTAATACAACAGCACATCAATTATAAGCTTTTTTTGGCAGTGTTATGTATTACCATAATTTTTTTTGCAATGTAACTAATTGGAAACTTAATACAATTTCACTTAAATTACGAGACTTAATTTGCAAGAAATAGGTTCCTGTCAACACACTTACGTTTTATCTACTCTTCATATTGATTTGAATGTATTCTATTGCTAGTCTAGCCGAAATGCTGATTCGTCACGAGATGTTGATGTCAGCTTAGAAATGGTAGGACCCACTTTAGAGGTGTTCGTCTATTGTTGTAATTGTACAACAAGCTTTATTCAAGCAGAGCAGGAAAAAACAATATAATATTCACCACTAAAATTAATTTATAAATAAAAATTTTTAGAACCCCCCCAACTATTCATTTTAACCTTCTTCGGGGGGGTTTGGCCCTTTATTAGGGGGGTCAACCCCCCCCCCACCCCCCCAAACACCCTCCACTACCACCGCCACCCCCTGTAATTTGCACCCTGCTTACAGCGTTTAGTCACGGCAAACGTTAGTTGGCTAACTAATTTATTAATTTAACGCCGACTGGTTTACGGGCTTCTTTTATTTAAGCGACCTGACCTTTTGCATTGATATGCGCAGCGCGCAAATAATAACAACTCTCTCCAGCCCAATTTAAACACTTTCTCGTCAATGTAAAAGCGGCAGTTGGAGCAGTGCATTACGTTAACTTGTAATTTTGTTTTCATCATTTTGGTTGATGTCTAAATAGTACTAGGCTATGTCTTCTTGTATGCTATTAGGTTGTTGTTTGTAGGATATGCGATCAAAACTGTCGCACTGTACATCCCTGTATTAGTGCTATCTAGATGTGCGCTTCAGACAGATTTTCTTTACCTGGTAGTCTCATTACATTTCCCATGTTAAAACTCTATATACACTTGCTTACTTTAAACAACATGCAAGGTAGCTAGCTAGCAAACGAACGGTGCTAGTGTATTCATGCTATGTTTGTGGCGACAAATCGCCTTCTTCCCCTTCGCCACACAAGCACGGCGCAAACACAACTTAGCAAAGATACAATGTATCACGCGAATACTAGAAATGCCCGACAACACCTTTGAAAATTGAATTTAGGGCAATTTAAGACATTTTAAGGTATTACATTTAGAAAATTAATTTAAGACAATTTAAGACCTTTTAAGGACACGAGGCCACCATGAGTACAAACCAAATATAAAAAATGGCAATGTAAGCACTTACGCCCTAACGATTTCCTCTCCAGGCAATTTAAAAAGGATGTAAAACCAGGCAGAGAAATCAAATCCTTCATTTTAAAACATTTTGCAACATATTCCAGTCCAGATTTGAGTATGTACAAACTATACGTGACTTGCGCCACTACACAAAAGAACACTATGAATAATCTTTGTTATGGTTCAATGGGTGGTACTCACAAATCAATGCCCCTGCCTTCCTTTGGTGAATTCTACTGTAAGTGTGTATCTTATGCCTATTTACGAACCCTTCTTCAGGTGTCTCGAGCGTGTGGAGAGAAGAGTGAAGAGTTGGTCAGAGGATAGTGTCTCCGCTCTTCAAGCATATTTTGACTGTACAGATTGGCAATGTTTTTATGATGTTTGTGATGACATTAATGAACTATCTGAAACTGTCTTGACATACATTACATTCTGTGTCAACTTAGTCATCCCAACTAAAAAAGTTGTTACTTATCCAAATAACGAGACCTTAAATCTGTTAAAATAATATAAAAATAATGTACCTACTATACTACCTATCCTCTTGAGAAATAATAGGTCTCCAAAGAAGTTCAAAATGAAATAAAGAGAGCTAAAAATTTGTGTACAGAGAAAAGATAGAAATGTAACATAGCAGTGGCGATCTTAGAACAGCCTGGCAAAGGATCAAATCAAAGCGCTATATTAATCAAATGTGAAATTAAGACTAAACAACCCATCAGTGTAAATGGAGGGAATAATTCTGATCTGCCGAATACTTAACACATTAATACACACTCTTACTTTGAAAGGTCTGAATTCTCTGAAACCTTTTCATGCTTAGAGGGTCTCCAGTACCTCAAAATGATATTGTGATTAAGGCTGCAAGAAAGAGTTGATGAAATCCATAAAAATCGACTAAATATAATCGGCAACAAATTTAATTATCGATTCATTGGGTCTATGCTTTGTCGCATAGCTGGCAACGTCAATTTAATAAAATAAAAAAGTTATTCTTGTCTATCTATTAGCAGGTTTTGGCTCGTGATTTGGCTTGAATATTGCATTACAGCTGACTAACGTCTATGGTTGAGCCGAGGGATGGCTAACACTGACCTAGAAAGCTAATTAACACAACTTGATATCCAACTTGAATGGCCTATTTTTATTAAGTCAAATTTACTTCATTATTACATGACATGCGTATTAACTAGCTGGCTAACGTTGTCAGTGATAGAGCAGAGGCGGGATAGCTAACATTAGTCTAGCACGCTAATTAACATTATGCGGTAGAGAAAATCCCTTATTACAATTATGGTAATTTAATCATTAAGCTACTTCAAATAGTTAATTTGCTAAAATTAGATTGGAGTTGACACTGTTTTACATTTTAATATTCTTTTAACAGATAAGGCCAGCTAAGACAGTCGCAAAATACTTGTTTTTAGTGCTCTTCATTAAAAAAAAACTAGCATGTATATCTTTTAAGTATGCTGTATAGCATGCATTGAGGTCTTTGTCAATTTGGAATAATTAATCTTTTTGAAAAAAATGATGGCAATAGATATTTTCTGTTTTTATCCAATTAATTGATTATCCAAAAAGTCGTTAGTTGTAGCCCCAATTGTGATATATCAGGAATGTGTCACTTTTTATTAGGGCTGTCAGGCGATTAAAATGTTTTATCGTGATTAATTGCATGGGTGTCCATTGTTAATCCCGAGTAATCGGAAATTAAAACCTACATTTCATATCTGTTCAAAATTGACCAAAATAGGGAGATTTTTCATGTTTTTGATACTCTTATCAACATGAGAGAGGACAACATATGCTTGCTTTATGCAAATAAATGAACTACACAAAACAAATATTGTCCAGAAACTCTCACAGTACTGCATTAGCATAAAAAATATACAAATATACTCAGATCATAACATGGCAAACTCAAGCCTGCTAAATTTGACATTACTTAGTAATATGAGTATGACTAAGTATCTCACAATGTAGTGTGCTCAACCTTTTTTTATAAAACATTTAAAATATTCTGCCTAAATGTATAAATCATGTTGTTTTTTCTGCAAAATAAGTTCAATTACCTAGTTAAAATTCGAAAAATTTTATTTTCTCCTTTTGCCTCATTAAAAATTCCTGAATCTGAGTCACCTCGCCCCCTCTATTCGAATACCCGCCCAGCCCCCGCCCCCCTCCACCGCTGCGCATACTTGCTCCCAAGTCACCCTGCCCATGAACGGTGGTTGGTTAAAAATGGTTACTTCAAAAATTGTGACATCACAAATCTGGCTTGTCTGAACTCGCCCGTTTGAGACTGTCCTTGGTGCACTGCAGTTTCTAAGCAGAAATGCTCAGCCATGGCGTTGGCTGCTTATTTTGCTCCTGATATGTCTTGTAGCACATGAAAAACGCCACAAGCGCATGTTAACGTTTAAAACTTGATTTTCACCAGAGTAAGCACTAACGCAAAAGACTGAAACAATCCAGCGCTGCGTTTCAATAACCATACTATCATATCGTAAGCCAAATAAATATTTAATATGTTGCATACATAGTATGCCAAATGCAGTATGCCAAAAATGCATGCAGCAACATACTTTGCAAGTAAACCTGAAGTACCTACTAAAAGAAGTAGTGGTATGCAATTTGAGAATCAGCGCCTGTCAAGCATTTACCAACATGCTCAAATAACTTTCTCTTGACGCCCATGAAATGATGCATCTAAAAAACACTCATTCATTGACAACGCAAGCTTCATTCTATCGCCGGACAGGCTTAACCAACATTGTTTACATTGAAACCCCTATGGGCTCACGCTAGAGTTCAACTGCATGCTGAACCAACTTTACTTTCTGCGTTCTGACAAAAAACACTGCGTTCATTGTAAAGCAGGTACATTGGTCAGCTAAGTGTTCCATATTACTTCAGTATCAAAGCTCACTCACACTTCTTAAGAAAACCAGAATGTAATTGTGGCCAACCTGAGGCACATGGGGAAATATAAAGGCTCACAGGCGAGATTTTGGGGCTAACGGGACTGTCTGCATAAGCTGTGTGCTTGGCTTGCCAATGGTTCTTAAATGTGATGTTCTCTGGTAGTAACTGAATTTAATAGACAGTACTGTATTGGCAGAATGCTGATGACTTGCATTTGTTTGCACTGATGAATGATTGTTCAAACTAGTTGACGTTTTAACTGATTGACTACAGCTGCATGCCGTAAACTAAAGGTGTTTATGTTTTGTTTAGAGAATAGCAAAGGATGTAATTCGTTGCTGAAGGGGTCACACTGGAGACAGGATGTCTGCGGGATAAGATAACACAGGGGGCAAGGGGGTGTCACCTTATGACCAGCAGTCTGTTCCATATGTGACTTAGCTTAGGAAGAGACACTCCCATAGTCTATTTAGGAATGCTGATTCCAGAAGTAAATTGTCATCTCCTTTGGACAGCGTCTTAAACGCTGTGTGGGGTGATCCTTTGCAGAAGTACATTTTTTAAATAAAATACTTGTATTGAATTTCAATATTTGGTCTCGTCATGTTTAATATTTTGAATTTCCATAACAGTACCTGCAAATAACTTTGGTCTTGTCGACACACCCATTTGGCAGGGTTTGAAGCTGAAACTTGGCATTTAAAAACCGTATACCGTACCATTTCTTTATCCATTGCTTGCTGGTTGCCGTCCGACTTAAGACTGCGTTAATTGCGTAAAACATAAACAGGTGCGTTAAAACAAATTTGCGTTAACAGGTTAACGTTGATAGCCCTATTATTTATATATTAAAAACTGTCCAACCATCATGAAGTATCCAAAAATGTAAACATATCATGAAAACTTCACAATGTCATTGATAATCGGCCCAACCCTAGCAGGGAGATTACAATATTTTATGTGTAGAACAGTCAACACTTTTTTTATGTAATCTTGTTATCGCAGTCATATTCTTATTATGTGATGCGTCAGTGACGCTAACATCTTGTTATTGCAAACTCATTATTATTAGGCCTATTTTTGGCGCCCAATCTACACCCGCAGTTTTGACAGTATCGATTGCGTTCCAGTGCCAAAAGGTCTTGGTTAATGCCGTCCAGTGTCCTCATATGTAGCTAATTGATCGGTTCACGTGTTTTATTTTTGATTATTATTTTTAATCAGTTTTTGCCCCCATTGAAATTAATGGAGAGCTTTTTCACGGGCATATACCGCCATTTAGCGTTTGTTATGTATTTGCATGTTGTTTTGTTTGTATATCGAATGTCTTGGTTATTAGGCCGAACACCAATTGTTAACTGCATCAATGACTCTGTCTCTTATGTCAGGATGTGTTCTCCCTGTTATGATGGGCAAATGTAGGGATAGCAGGCTGAAAATCACAGGACTTTCGCAGGTGTTGGGGAGACATTTCAGCAGTATGAATTTGACAATGTGTGAGCTTTCTTTCTTATTGACAGGGGAACGCTATCTGACAGTGACATTCTCCACTGTCTTATGTAACATCCGTCCCAGGTAGCTATATATTATGTAAATCTGCTTGATGAAATAGTACTATGGGCGGGGCCTGAGTTTCGGTTTAAAATCTAAGGGTGCTATTGTGTGTACTTACAGTGCATCCGGAAAGTATTCATACCCCTTCACTTTTTCCACATTTTATTATGTTACAGCCTAATTCCAAAATGGATTAAATAAAAAAAAAATCTCAACATTCTACATACAATACCGCATAATGACTGAGTGGAAAAAGTTTTTTTGAATTTTTTGCAAATGTATTAAAAATAAAAAAATTAAATATCACATGTACATAAGTATTCACACCCTTTGCTGTGACACTCAAAATTGAGCTCAGGTGCATCCCGTTTCCACTGATCATCCTTGAGATGTTTCTACAACTTGATTGGAGTCCACCTGTGGTAAATTCAATTGATTGGACATGATTTGGAAAGGCACACACCTGTTTATATAAGGTCCCACAGTTGACAGTGCATGTCAGAGCACAAACCAAGTTATGAAGTCCAAGGAATTGTCTGTAGACCTCTGAGACAGGATTGTATCGAGGCACAGATCTGGGGAAGGGTACAAGAAAATGTCTGCAGCATTGAAGGTCCCAACGAGCACAGTGGTCTCCATCATTCGCAAATGGAAGACGTTTGGAACCACCAGGACTCTTCTTAGAGCTGGCCGCCCGGCCAAACTGAGCAATCGGGGGAGAAGGGCCTTGGTCAGGGAGGTGACCAAGAACCCGATGGTCACTCTGACAGAGCTCCAGTGTTCCTCTGTGGAGATGGGAGAAGCTTCCAGAAGGACAACCATCTCTGCTGCACTCCACCCATCAGGCCTTTATGGTAGAGTGACCAGACGGAAGCCACTCCTCAGTAAAAGGCACATGACAGCCCGCATGGAGTTTGCCAAAAGGCACCTAAAGGACTCTCAGACCATGAGAAACAAAATTCTCTGGTCTGATGAAACCAAGATTGAACTCTTTGGCCTGAATGCCAAGCGTCATGTGTGGAGGAAACCAGGCACTGCTCATCACCTGGCCAATACCATCCCTACAGTGAAGCATGGTGGTGGCAGCATCATGCTGTGGGGGGTGTTTTTCAGCGGCAGGAACTGGGAGACTAGTCAGGATCAAGGGAAAGACGAATGCAGCAATGTACAGAGAGATCCTTGATGAAAACCTGCTCCAGAGCGTTCTGGACCTCAGACTGGGGCGAAGGTTGACCTTCCAACAGGACAACGACCCTAAGCACACAGCCAAGATAACAAAGGAGTGGCTTTGGGACAAGTCTGTGAATGTCCCTGAGTGGCCCAGCCAGAACCCAGACTTGAACCCGATTGAACATCTTTGGAGAGATCTGAAAATGGCTGTGCACCGTCCAACCGGATGGAGCTTGAGACGATCTGCAAAGAAGAATTGGAGAAACTGCCCCAAAATAGGTGTGGCAAGCTTGTAGCATCATAGTCAAGAAGACTTGAGGCTGTAATTGCTGCCAAAGGTGCTTCAACAATGTATTGAGTAAAGGGTGTGAATACTTATGTACATGTGATATTTTATTTTTTTTAATTTTTAATATACTGTATTTGCAAAAAATTCCCAAAAACATTTTTCACTTTGTCATTATGCGGTATTGTGTGTAGAATGTTGAGGAATTTTTTTTTATTTAATCCATTTTGGAATTAGGCTGTAACATAATAAAATGTGGAAAAAGTGAAGGGGTATGAATACTTTCCGGATGCACTGTATAACTTATATAGATGCTTACAACCTTTTGTTTCCTTATTCTAAAATTAACAATAACGGGTGAGGTCATCAATTAATATTTTACTTGCCCAGATACACAAAACGAAATTACTATAGGTCTCTTAGGAATTAATTGCAAATAGTTATAATACCCAAATTTAATCAACACAACCTCATTATTAGTTTCTCTTATTACCTTTAAATCTCTTGAAAATACTTAAATCTGTTAGCTTTAGTAGAATCTAATATCAAAAGTGAATGGCATCTTTAACATATGAACTTCGACAATATGCAGTTGGCCCACACTCTCATACACACGCTCACTATACTGTACTGATTTGAACTAGGCCTAACAGTTTTCTAACGTCTGATAATTACTTTTTAGGTGAGGTATTTGTTATAAGCCCACTCGGGTTTCTAACCTCACCTGCACATGTTTATTAGATAAATATGTATGTATTTATATATATTTTTAATAATTTTCTGAAGCGCTTCTGTTTTGTTTTTACTGTGCAAATAACTAAATAAATAAATAAATAAATAAATAAACAAATAAATATACAACATAACAAAACACCCGTTGCAGGTCTGAGTCATGGCTTGGGAGTGTAGAGGCCTAAGAACTATGATGGCCACTTCACTTGTTCACACAAGCAATCAAAAGAAAAGACACATGAAAGTGTATCAGTACTCACGAATCCAGGGAATATTCAGAGGGGTAGGTGAGGGGGAACTGGATAATGGACTACCGGCAGCGCAGAAGAAACTGCAGCACACCAACGATCGGAAAACAGTTCTCCATAGTGGTCCAAAGGAGCTTTCCCAATCCTCTCTCTTACAGTCACAATTGTCCATCTCCTGAATCTGATGAATCAGCTCTTCGAGCTCACAATAATCCAAACCATAGGACAACTGGTCGTCAAACCTAAGTTATGAATGTTATTGCTATCGTACAATATTCAAACGTTCACTTGACGGTGATAGTTCGCTTCTGCCGTTCTCCAAAACTTGGGACCTGGCTGCTTACGGCTAAGCCCCGCCCCTCTATCTGATAATTTCACTGGGGTTGGCTGTTAGTTTTGGGACATTCCAATTAAAGCAAAGAAAATAAAAGATGGGCATATTATACTGCTAACCAAGTTAGGCTGTTAGGCTGACTACACGTGCTGGCTCATGTACCTGTCAAACAAACTATGATCATTTGCATGAATTCTGACCTTTGAACTGTAAAGACTTTTATTCTTAATTGTTATGCATTTTACCTATCTATATCCATTTTAACCATATTTATACATTTGGAACTTTTCAAGAAAACAATATTTACATCCCAATGTCTAAATGAATTTTAGCCAGGGCTACACTTACATAGTAACAGCTCTCCTACTTTTAAAATGAAATACCTATCACAAATAAATGACTTCTAGAATACGTTCTACAGATAAAACTCGCTAAAAAAGTTTGTTCTGAGCCTTAGCGATCTCCATATTATCTCAGTTGCCCAAGCACAGCGTTTTGGGGCCTAGCATTTAGTGAACGTGGGCTTCCTTCGCCGTTTAGACGGGGGCGGGGCTGTGCGGAAACATATCGACGGGGAAACGATCATCGGTACAACACAGGCTTCCAGCCAAACAGCCGACTGACTACTCTCATTTAGCCGGCTACTTTAATATATAATGTTTTGATTAACAAGTAGGATTCGCTATGCGTGTACATTTACGATCACTAACCTCTTGCTTCAAAACAATGGGCGCATGCTGACAGAGAAACGTGCCTATGAACAAACTTTAGCTAGTAAACGTAGTCTCTGGTCAGATCGATATTGTCTTGAGACAAGCTTCTTGCCACAGCAAGGTAACAAGCAAAACCTGGTATGGATTTTCTAAGAGTTGGCTATTGTCATGCAATGAAAGTGGAATGGATTCATTTGGAGATTGATGATCAGCCAAAATTGGCAAAGGTTTATTGTATTAATTTAAGGGCCTGATGAACCTTTATAAAGTGAAGGTGTCAATAAATAAACAAAAATAATAAATTAGTCTAATGATTCTTAATCACAAAACTTATGATGAGTCTGGAATTGGTGTTTTTGAATACTAATAGGCTACTAATAGTTCTCTACAGAAAAAACACAAGACGCATAAGTCTCCTTTACAACGACTCACTAAATGTTTACATCTGGGTAGGTGAGCTGCTCACCCAAGACACGTATGTTTTAAAAGCCCCTGTCAACAAACGGGGTCTGTAGTGCAGTCCACTTGTGCTGCCGTACAGGTTCTGGGAGCTAGGACGGTCAGTCCAGTCACTGGAAGCATCACATCCGCATTTGCTCATGGAAATGCATTTTCTAGTTTGTAATATTCCTTTTGTACAGTGCCAGTTAAAGTTATAATTATATAACTTTTGACTGGTACTGTATATTGTGCATACATCATGTATGCATGCCTATTAACCCGGCTATTGTGTTTTGATAAGATTACATTTGAAAGGACAACTCAATGTTTATTTGAGGTCAACAACATGTAGGATAGCGTGTTATATAATATATTATAGAAATGAATAATACTATCCTGCAGGCAATCCTATAGTATGACTTTTATTTGCCATTCAAAAACGTGTTTTTGAATAATAAAAAAATCGCCTCTTTAGTGTTGGATATTTACATTGATTAAATAAAAATTTAAGTCATGCTTGTCAGTGTTTCCCATTCATACTTTCTGTAATTCACAAGTTAAATGGTTCCCTGTGCAGTTAATCAATTTCTTATGCCGCAGACTGCGTTGCATTTTTTTGTCAGTTCATACACATTGTAAATTTGTACTATATGTTGCAAATGTGACAGTTATATACATGATTATGCAGCGTCAGCCTTCAAAAGCTGCATGTATGAGGTCACCGAGTGTACAAGAGGGAATTGGTCTGTGTACATGCGCTAAAACACGAAGCGCTGCGCTTTCTCATTGACATTTTCAGATTCGGGCAATTTATTTGCAGCTTACCCATGTGAGTTACAGTAGAAAAAGCATAGGTAGGTATATAAACATTTTTAAGCAATTGTGGGATAATTATCATTTTGCTACTTAACATGGTATTTTGCAACCAAGTTTCAAAACTGGTAGCAAAATTCTGCTTTAAAAAAAAAAGTTTTTTAATAATCCCCGAAGAGCCAAAGGATGTTTCCATGCATAATCCATGGCATTCTACCTCTTTGAGCTGCTCCTTTCGTTGGCGGTACTGACGTTTCTGAGACTCCAGCAGGCTGGTGAGCTCTTTCTTTTGCTGGCCTAGGATATGCTGCTGGAACTTTTTCTCTTCCGCAAGGGCTGCCTTTGTCTGGGAAAGAGAGAGTGAGAGAAATTAAGTGGTTGATTACAGTAGTTCATAGTTTGGGGGTAGCAATCAAAACTTAAAGTTAGCACATAACATTGATGTTCCGTGCCACGGATCAGTCTCGGATCAGTTCGGTATATTTTGTTGATTGGGCTAAAAATACCACTGCTATTTCAAACGTTCTATCTTTATCTTGCAGTATTTTAAATTTCACAGGAGGTCCAGATATGTGTTGAGAGCTACAGAGTGTTTTGGCCAATAGATTTTTCAATTGCCCCATGTGTTGCTTAATAGAGCTTTGAAATTACTTACGGTAAGGAACCGTAACACAGCTTAAGCTTTTTACCATTTGTGGAATTTCACAGTCACTAACAACTGTATAGTGCAGCAAATTTTTCACAGTGAATATCCCTTGGCTTTGGTTATTTATATGTGTCTGAACTGGTACTGGAAGTTTCCTGAAAGGCAATGCCTGTTGTGTTTTTTCCACCAGAGAGCTGTCTAGGTGACGTTGTTGGCGTATTTGCATATTTAGGGTTTGGCGGGTTTATAATGGAATATTAATGCTTACAGAGTCTTGTGTTTATTGATCCTATTTTTCCCTCATAATTGTACTATTCCACTATCTTGACTTTGACTTTTCTCCTTCTCACCATTTGCCTTCAAACTCCCCGGATTGATGGATTGGTTGCATATGGTACCGAAAAGAGCTGCACCACTAGTACAGTGGTTGCCAAAAAATATTGGCACTATTGCATTTTTTTTCTTTTTTTTTCTTCAAATAACAGAATTTTTTCCAGAACAATTAGAAATGAATACATATTTTGGTCTCCACATATGTATTTTTTTTGGTTTGCGGGTGAACAATCCAAAAAAAAGCTTTATCCTAGCTTATTCCACACAGAAATCCACAAATTGCCTGGACAATATTATTGGCAACTTTTTAGAAGTTGCAAGAAAAACTTGGATTTCAAGCAGGTGATTCAACTTGAACCGTGCAATCTAATAATTACTAATTCAACCAGTTAAAATGGAGCGAGATACTTATTCTGCTGTTTTGAGTCACTGCGTCTACTGTGAGCACAGAAAAATGAAAAAAGCAAAGAATTGTCTGAGGTCCGACAAAAGATGGTAGTCAAGCATGGGCAATCTTAAGACCACAAGTCCATCTACAGAGACCTGGATGTTCCTGTGTCCAAAACGTTGTTAAGAAGTTTAAGGCCCATGATACTAGGGCTGGGACGATATCAGTTTTTAAATCATTGATGCATTTTTCTCTTATGTGGACAATGCATCGATGCAAAAAAATCAAATAAACAATTTAAGATTATAAGATTATAGTAACCTACTTTTAATCTTTAAATGTTTTGATTATATATATCTGCGCTAGACACCAAAGTTTAATTCAACATCCTATGGCATTTTTCAAAAGAAAATTGGCCATTTGCCGCAGAAAGTTATACTATTCTCAACTTTTAGTTCACCACAGAATCAAACGGCCGCCACAGATTTATATAGAAATTGCATGGCAGCTCGCCGCTGGCTGAACTTTGCCGCTGCTTTGGGGAAAAAAACACGTTCTAAAGTGCGTGCACATGCGCTCAGTGCATGAAGGTGTGTCTTTTTAAACTTGTTTAAAGGAAGTATTGCAATTGTATGAAATACAAGTAAATATAGGAGATTGTTTTTTCCAAAACTCTGTTGTGATTGTCAGTTGTTTTCTAGCACTTTCTTCAAGTCAGTCAGTCAGTCAGTCAGTCAATATCTCTATTGCTAAAAATCGATTTTATTTTGTGCATCGATGTTTGCTTATCCGATTGATGCATCGATCCATTGTCCCAGGCCTACATGATACTGTGTAGCCCACCAACCAGGAAGAGGATGCAAGAGAAAAGTTTACCAAAGGTTGCAGCGAACAGTAACACTGTACCAACAGTCAAACTGTGCTGACTCTTGTACTGGGTGCCTTGAACCTTTGCGAAGCATCATGAAATCAGGACATTACTAAGGTATTTTGGAGCACAATGTTCCACCCAGTGGCACAAAGATGCGTCTCTGTCTAAGGTTATGGGTCATCCAGCAGGACAACAACCCAAAACACACATCAAAACGCACCCAGGAATGGTTCCAAAGAAAAGGCTGGACAGTTCTAAACTGGCCAGCAATGAGTCCAGATCTAAATCCCATTGAGCACATGTGGAGACATCTGAAAACAGCAGATGAAAGAAGGCATCTTTCAAATTCAAGTGAACTGGAGCAGTTTGAAAAAGAAGAGTGGGCCAAACTGCCAATAGAGAGGTGTAGGAATCTCATTAAAGTATATAGGAAGCGCTTAGGAAGTATAAAGGAAGCAGTTATTTCATCCAAAGGCTGTGCTACCAAATATTAAATCTAGTCATAAAAAATAAATGACAATAAATTTGTCATCACCATTTCTGTTTATATTATTATTTAAAAGGATGTTAAGTTCTGAATCAAAATCAAAGTTTTGGAGAAATAAGAATTGTGGAGACAAAATACTTTCTTTCTTTAAACTTATTTTAGATTTGCAGCCATTGAACAACTGAAGGTGCTGGCTGCATATTAACCTAGTGATCTTAGTCTTAAGGCTGCAGTGTACTTCAAGTGAAAGCAAACTTTTCCTGTTCGCTTGGTTCTCTTTCGCTTGTTTGCTGAGGCTGTGATGGTATACTTGTTCGCTACTGACTTGAGTTTGCGGTAGCTACACCCCAATACAGCAGAGGGAACTAAACGTTACGGATTGCAGCAAAACATTACGCGTGGTTACGAGTTTAAAAAGAGTTCATATTTTTTAATTTCTTCAGTTAAGCTGCCCTCAGAGTTATTCATCGTTTAAGATACAATTCCAAACTTTTAAAAATAAGTGCCGCTGTGACCAACACGAACAGTAAATGCTGTTCCCGGAAACCAAACGTAGCCATCCAAAGCTTTCGTCAGCGCAGGCTACCACCCACCATATACTTGGACCAATCACATAGGATGTTCAGCACTGTTCGCTTTTGATGCGTTCGCCAAACTAGAAAAAATGGGCTGCGCAGTTCTAGGCCAACGAACAACCAAAACGACGTCGATTTGCTGATTTCTGTTCGCGTACCCTCGTCGAAAGCAAATTATTTTGCTTTCGCTTGAAGTATACTGGAGCCTTTAGCGTACCTCTCCCCCTCTCTCACCTCTTTCTCCAGGATGGCCTGATGCTTCTTGGTCAGCTTGTCAGCCTCGCCAGAGAAGCTGGTCCTCTGATTCTCCAGCTCCTTGTCCAGTCTGAGCTGGTGTTCGTCCATCTCAGACTTCAGCTTGTTCTCCATACCCATTAATTGTTTCTGGTGCTGCCGGCGCATGCGCTTGTAGCCAGACATCTGCTCGCGCAGGGCCGAGCCCTGTTCGTGCTCCTGGATTTGTCGGGTCACCTGTGAGGGTCAGAGTAAAGAGTTTAAACAGTGCTATTAGAAAGTCTTTGACTGGGTCATTATATATGCAGGCATGTGATTGTATATTTTCCTGCTTTTTTGTCTTTGGCAGGAGCACAGAACACATCGCGGGCAAAGATTTATATTGTCAACCATAAAACACAAACATAAAGTTCCAGCCTGTTAGGATACTTTATTTAAGTAGGTTAATTACATTTTAAAAACTTGTTTTACGCAATAATTCTAATGTTGTTAACATGATGCTGGGTCTTATGCTAGATAGAGATCATAGCCAGTGATCATGATCTTACATTGTGTAAAATAAATCCTTGTTAGGTTCCCTGTGAGTTGAGTATATGTATATTTTTTAAGACAATAAACGAACATAATAGAATGGAAAATACTTTATTGATCCTGGGGCAAATTGTAGTATCATCGTTTAATAAAATCGTTAAATATTTAACTCATTTTGTCTGCCACCGGGTATGATCTTCCACAAAACAGTGACAAATTGCTTTATGGCACAAGGAAGTGCTAGCAATATGTAGTGACTGCGAGCATCCTTCACGTCTTCTTTGCGATGGTTAGGGGCAGGGCAGGGCTGTACGCAAGCTCAAGATTTCAGTAGCACAGAGAAATATTTAGTAGCACACACAGGTGGGCAGTTAAACATGTTTTTTCAGTCAAAAAATACCTAATTTACTTTTTTTGTGTGCCTTCAGCTCTTTATCGCCTTTTTTTGGCGCATTTTAATATAGGCTACTGTAAGCATGTGCACTAGGTAACGGCAAGGGCATTTCAACATAAAAAAAGCTAGTTACATGATTGTCAACTTATTCATTCAAGTATTTATTTATGTCAACAATGTGGTGGAATCATGTTTCTGTGAAAGCGACGCCCCTGTTGCTAACGTTTACGATGCACAGCACTCCTGCGCTCGCTGCTGTGCTGTAGACTAATCTTAACTATAGGTTACATAACGTAGGCCTAAACCATTTTCAACGATGTCTATCTAAACTATATTCTGATCTTACAGCTTATAGTCACGGCAAACGTTAGTTGGCTATCATGAATTTAACGATGAGTCGGAGACTGGTTAACAGGCTTTTTTGATTTAGGCGACATGACCTTTCGCATAGAGATGCGCAGCGCGCAAAAACGCTCTCCGGTCCAACAACCACCACTTTCTCGTCAATAGAAGCGCCAGTCAGAGCAGTGTATTACATTAACTTGTAATAACTTATTCATCATTTTGGTTGATGTCTGAAGTTTGGTTGATATCTGAGTTGTACTGTGTCTAATTGTATGCTCTAAGGTTGTTAGCTGGCAAAGTTGGTAGTGTTCTGTTTAAATGAATGGAAACCAGCCATGGGCATAATTTATGGTAGGGACGGTAGGGACATGTTCCTACCACTTCTCTGATTACCTAAAATTGTCCCCACCGCTTAGATAATATTGCATGTGCGTTTTAAATAAAACATAATTTCCATCGGCTCTTCAAAGGGTTAAATCCCTCATGTCCCAACTGGATGAGAAATAGAGTTTCTATTTACATCGCTTTTGCCCCGCCTAAACCTGCATCGATTTTTTATGTAAACGCAGCGCTTAGAGCCTTAGGAGAGAGAGAGCTGAAGCATGCTGCCCGTCGCAGCCGCAGGTGCATTGCCTTCTGTGATCTAACGTTATTGTACCCGTATCAAATTAAACACATAATGTTGACTGTTCAGTAATATGAAAGGCACAGTCAGCTGTATACAAACCAGGAATTGTTTTAGTCTTGCTAACTTTAGCGCTGTACAAACAAAAATAGTAAAATCTATAGCCTACTTAGCTAACATTAGCAGATAACACACATTGAGTTGGCTAGCTAATGATGTTGTGTGCTGTAGGGTGATTTGTGTTATTTGTTACTTATGACTTGGGTAACAAACGTTCTTGTTCTTCTCGGGTTGGCATTATACCTGTTGGCAATATCCCATCTGTGTGGCTACAGCCTAGGGTTACTCTAGTCTAGTTAACATTACAATTAATTACATTCTAGAGACTGTTTGAAACTCCTTCAATATTTCCGATGAGAGGACTGACGGATTGCATTTGAATGTTCATGTTCTGTCCCAAAGAGTGCGTGGTGACTTGAAAATGCAAATGTAATAGACTCCTAGCGCTGATTCGCGTATTGCATTAGCATTTTGTCCACTCCACAGCGTAGTACTGCAGATGAAGTGTTAGAAAATGCAATGGCAAATGCGATTTCCGTTTCATTTTCAAATTATTTGTCAACTGCATTTTAATTTTAATTGTGACATAAATAATGCTTGCACAAATGGAAAATGAGGATACATTTTTTATATTGCATTTTAATTTTCAAGTTTGAATTAACATTTGAATATTGTCCGCCGTATGGTGGGGTAGGACTTTGAAAATGTAATGTCAAACAGCTTTTGCATTTGAATTTTTATATTGACACAGAATGCCCATTGGAGCCTTTGAAAATGCAAATGTAAATGGAATGATTGCATTTTCACTTACATTTTGTCTCAAATATCACATACAAATGTGGAAATTGATAATGCAATTGTGGAATTGTATTTGCATTTTCAAGCTTACATTTTCATTTGAATAAAGTCCCTTATGGGCTTCCATAGGCAGGGGTTGCCAAAATCACCTCTTACATAATGCTGCTTATGGCAACTTTAACTATAAAAAAAATTTATAAAAAGAAAATTTGAAATCAAGCAGAGCTTGAAGCCAATTGCTTAGTGAAATACAGACTCGCAATATAATAAAACTTGCAAATCAGAATTGTAAACTTTAAACATTAAAAACGTGTGTAAAATGTGTTTATGGGTAAATTTGATTTGAAACTTTCAGTTGTCATGGGAATAAATACACAAATATTTTAAAGCACTACAGTCTTCTTTTAATTGGTCAAATATTGAAGCAGTTAAAAATAGAAATGTACAGTACTGTTTAAAGTAATACATTTTGATACACCGTGAGCTCAGTTATTAATATATCGACAAGATTTGGATTGTTTATGAAGTAGACCGTCTGAAGATGGCATACAGCGATTTTGGTGTAATTTCGTTTTACGGCCTCAGAAGAGTTGTTTTCAAATAGTTCAAGTGTCAAGTGCCAACCAAAAAACAACTGAACACATATTTATAAAAAATTAAGTTTTCAAGAGAGATTTTTCACATCAATGGTATTAAACTTAGAATTTTATATATATTTTCGAATGCGGATTGTTTGATGAACCATTGAGATTTGACAAAGTGAATGTAGAATGTACAGTAGGGTTTACAGTAATACATTTGGATGTGCTGGGGGACAATTTTTCAAGATATCAACAAGATATTTTCGATAATTTACATTGTCTGAAAATGCTAACCTGAAATTTTGGTATGATTTGGATGTATGATTTAAAAAATTAAATAAAAATCATGAGCTACAAAAGTTTTTTTAAGCATGGGAAAGTAGAGTTCTTTAAAAATGTGGCGGAATAATCATAATAACACGTACTATTACAAGAGGTGACGGTTACCAAACATTTCTAGAAGTGTACGATCAATTGTATCATTGGCCATTTTAACGGTCTTTGAATTTAGAAATCTAATTGCTATAGGTAGAAATAAACTAGAGGTCAAAGTTCTTCATAGATTGTTATTCATGTCTTTAACAAGGTGGTATACTGGCATGGTCCACGTCTGAAAAAAAAAGCAGCCCATAACAACAAGGCTTGTGTCTGAGCTTGGAAAACACGTTTTCTAGACAGACCATTTTCTGATTAAATGACAAAAACTAGGGCTGTCAAAGTTAACGCGTTAACGCAAACTTGTTTAAACGCCACAAATTTGACGCAGTATACGTAGTCGTAAATCGGAAAAAAACTAGCAAGCAATGGATGAAAATCTTTTATTCTTGAATAGCAAGTTCAGCTACAAGCCCGGCCAAATGGGTCTGTCGACAAGACCTAAGTTATTTGCAGGTACTGTCGATTAAATTGTGTTACTACTGGAGTCTTAAATCTTCAATGAGTTACATCTCATTTTAAATACCATTTGCTAGCCAAGCACACAGCTATTAATACTATTAATACCGTTACTGCATTAGCCCTGAAACATCTCACTTGGGAGCCTTTATATCTACCCATGTGAGGTTGGACACAATTACATTCTGGTTTTCGAAGTGTGAGTGAGCTTTGATACTGAAGAAATGGGCTGGACCAATGTACCTGTTATACTGTACAATGAATGCAGTGTTTTAGTCAGAACACAGAAGTTAACGTTGGTTCGGCATGCAGTTGAACGCTAGCGCAAGCCCATAGGATGTTAACTGTAAAGAATGTTTAAGCCTGTTTGGTGCTAGAGTGAAGCTTGCGTTGCCAATGAATTAGTGTTTTTTTTGTTGTTTAAAATCATCAAGAGATGAAGTGATTTGAGCATATTGGTAAATGCTTGATCTGTGTGGGTCCCTGAATTGTTTCAATCTGCTTTGCGTTAATGCTTAATAGTAGGAAACACTACATTGTGTGAAATACTTGTGTCCCTCATATTACTAAGTAAAGTCAAATTTAGCATGCTTGAGTTTAACATGCTATGATCGGAGTACATTTTTTATGCTAAATGCAGTACTGTGGGGGTTTCTGAACAATATTTGTTTTGTGTAGTTAATTGATTTCCAATAATAAATACATTGGCATAAAGCAAGCATATTTTGTTCTCTCCCATGTTGATCGGAGTATCAAAAACATTTCAAATTTATGATCAATTTTGATCACATAAAAAATGTGTGATTAATCGCGATTAATTATGGACACCCATGCAGTTAATCGCGATTTTATTTTTTAATCGCTTGACAGCCCTATTAAAAACATAGAAAAAAAAATTCAAGTTGCAAGGTCCAAATGTTACCCTGGTGCTTTGAGTGCAAACACAGCACCTTTTGCTTGTAATAACATTGCCCTCTAAAATTTAAAAGGCCAGCACATATCTTCAGAATTTTGTTTATTTTGAGAACCATTGGCTGGCATAATCTGTTTCAAACATTGTAAACTTATTTCATTTACGTTTATTTTAATGAGGTCTATCACAGCCAAGCCATAAAGCTGGGCTTAGGTTTATTATTGTTGATTTTGTAGCCACATTTGTTCATTGGCTCCAACCGACAAACATAAAAAAGAAAAAAAAGTTCAGCCACACAAGTTTAAATCGAACTTGAACTACGCAAGCTGTCCCTGATCTTTTCAACAACATAGTAATCAATGTTCCTCACTTTTAACTTTTACTATGTTTCTGCTAGCTAACTTTGTGCAATGCTGATGAAGCTAAAAATAAACCTCCCTCCCCCCGGTTTATTCTTACCAGCGAAGCTGTGCGGATTGTGGCAAAGTGGTCACGGTTGCGGTAGTAGGCTCGCCGTCGGGCGACCGACGGAGCCTGCTGGTGGTCCATCTCCGGCTGGTAGGGGTCATCGTATATGTTGTCCTGGCCCTGAAACAGAGAGTTAGTCATGTTCTCATGCAGAGAGAAAATTTAATAGACGATAATTGACACAGCAAATGCTTCTATAGGTTCAGATCTGTTTCCACTACACACACACACACACACAGGCAAACACTTACTGTGGGCCTGTGAATAATGGAGGAGTTGGAGGTGACAGTGTGTTCCCCCTCCTGCATCATGGCCATCTCGGTGCTGTCGTCGGAGCCGTCCGCCAGGCTGTTGACAGAGCTGCTTTGAGAGCTGGCGCTGATGGACATGGATGGCACTGACTGGGAGCTCTCCATGCTGTTGACAGTGCCTGTCCTCAGCAGGTACTGCTCCACCTCCTAGAGGAGACCCAATGACCCGTCATTCTATGGTTATCTTCTATGGACCTTTTAATTAATTAATTTCCCCCCAGACGTGCTGTTTACCCATCTGCTCCCATCAAATTCCATTACAGAATCCTATAAGGCTCTCTTTTCTTTCCTGCTTTTAGACCCTACCTACAGTCATAGCCTTGATCGGTTTCACCCCCTCCTATACCTCCTCGTCTTCTGCCCCTTCGGGGGTTGGCCCGTTGTGCTGGGTCTCCTGGAACAGGATCTTTTTCATTTTGCGGTATTGCAGGTTGTCTAATTCGCGTACCGCGTCCTTGGTGCGTGCAATTAGGTCCATCACTGCTGTCAGGGGCCGCTCACGGCACACAAACCGATGCTGAAAAGTTAAGACGTTTCGTATATTAAGATTCTGAATTCATGTCATATTTTGATTGCATGTGTGCCATGGTGTAAAGACTATCATTGAATAAGCCCCCATATCAAAGTAATTACCATTAAATATATTATTTCAGGTCTAGCGAGCATCTATAGTATTTATGTCTTGAATATGTATTGCTGATATAATGGCTCAGTATAATGTTAATATTAATGTACTGCACGTGCGTGTATGTATGTGCGTGCGCGTGCATGTGGGGTCGCACATTCAGAAGCACGTCAGAAGTAGGCCTGTCCTGTGGAATCTTTTGTAGACAAGAGTCAACAAAGTTACGGAAGTAGTCAGACCTGCACAAATTGAAGGAGAGATGGAAAGTGAGAGAAAGAAGGGAAATAAAAAATTGTTTTAATGACAAACTGGAACAGTGATCCGAAATTTGGCCAAAAGTAGCAAGGAGAAAAGAAAGTTCAGTGAATACGCTGGCTGAAGGGAAGTGTACGGAGTGAAAGAAGGTAAATCCTCACCAGTGATTGGACTGTAGAATAGGGCTCTCGTTCTGAGCTATGTGATATAAGGCACTCATAGCGTTCATGTTGAACAGTGGAGGCTTTCTCTCCGCTGAAAAGAGATCAATAACTTAATGTATAATGTAACACATTTACAAGAAAACAATGAATAAAGCATTGATGACCTATTTAAACATTTCGGCATAGACTACTTACTTGTTTCAGTGTAGTCCCTATTAACATTAAATTAATTTTAAAAACAGATACACATACACATAAATTTGTATTAGGGATGTAACGATTCCAAGATTAAACCAAAACCGTTTGGTACAACCTCATTTCTTCGGTTCATACACGTACTGACAAAGCTCAATTTAAGACCTTTTTTTAGACCGTTATGAACGCAATTTAAAACCTATGACATGTCGGCACTGGCAAAACAAAGTACGAAGCAGAATAAGCATTTGACCAGAATTACTTGCAAAGTAAATACATTTATTCCCATGAATTCAACTTTGATGCTCTTGATGTGAACAAAGAACAATATAGAATAGAATAGAATAGAATGCCTTTTATTGTCATTATACACAGGTACAATGAGATTAAGCAACCACCAAACAGTGCAGTACAGAGTAAAACAGGAATAAGATAAGATAAAATAAAATAAATAAAAGTATAAAATAAGATAAGATAAGATGGGTACGTAGTCCCGATAAAAATATATCCACATGTCTATGTACATTTCAGTAAGAAAATATCTAAATCTATGTATGAAATTCACGTCTGAAAAATACGTCCATACAGGTATTGCACGGAATTAACAGGTATTGCACGGAATTAAATAAATATACCTATATGACTATTGCACAGGGGTTACAAATTTGAGTTCAGCAGGGTTATTGCCTGGGGGAAGAAGCTGTTTTTAAATCTGTTTGTTCTGGTCTTGAGGCACCTGTAGCGCCTCCCAGAGGGCAGCAGGGCAAACAGACCAGAGCTAGGGTGAGAGCTGTCCTTTTGGATATTTTTGGCTCTGCAGAGGCAGCGAGAGGTGTAGATGTCCGTTAGGGAAGGGAGAGAGCAGCCGATGGTCTTTTGTGCTGTCTTTATGACTCTCTGTATCCTCCCCTTGTCTGCTACAGAGCAGCTGCCATACCACACTGTGATGCAGTATGTCAGCAGGCTCTCGATTGATGAACGGTAGAAGGTCAGCAGTAAGGTGGAATTCAGCTTGTGCTTCCTGAGGATTCTCAGGAAGTGTAGCCGCTGCTGAGCCTTCTTGATGATGGCGGTGACGTTCTCTGTCCAGGAGATGGTGGCCGAGATAGTCACGCCCAGAAACTTGATGGTGTGAACACGCTCCACACTCTCGCCGTTGATGTAGAGGGGGGCTGGGTCCGTGCGGTGCCTCCTGAAGTCAATGATGATCTCCTTGGTTTTCTTGGTGTTTAGAACAAGATTGTTCTCAGAGCACCAAGCAACCAGCTTCAGGACCTCCTCTCTGTAGGCCGCCTCATCAGCCCTGGAGATGAGACCGACCACCGTGGTATCGTCCGCAAACTTGACGGATGGGTGATGAGAGGTCTTTGCTGGTGACTTTTTACGACCACTTTATGTTTTCTGTAATGCTTTTATTCCCAAAGTTCCTAATATTATAGTTTTCTTGCACAAGAAACAGCAGGCTTTAAATTCTTAATATCTACTGGCTTCAACCAAGCACTAAATGCACTAAATGCACTGTCCTCATGGATTAAAGAACATAGGGTGTACACTGTCTGGCTTTTTACTGGCCTCAATTTGTGATTGGTGTAACAAATTATTTTTGACCTTGTCTATCAGAGTGCTCAATTTACAAAAACACAGCAAAATGCTTGATATAACGCTGCCATCTCAAATGTAAAAACACAGCACAAATATTAAATGTGTTTGTTTTGGGGGACGCATTTTGTTAACCTGTAGTTTATGAATATTATATATATATTTTTTTTTTATCATAGCAAAGCCATAACATTGAGTTCTGGGTTTCTGTTGTTTTTGTGAACACATTTGTTTATTGCATTCAACCGGCAGAATATGAAAATATTCTTCTTTCAACCACACAATAAGTTAAGCTTGGGTCTGTGTGCAGCAAAAAACAGTGCAATCCTTGTTCTTTTCGAAAACAGTTTTGACATTTTACCAAAGTTTTGCTAGCTAAAGCTTGGTTCATCCTTCTGCGAAGAAGCACGTAAACGTCTCTGCGTAGCTTTGCAGAGTAGGGGTTTCTAGGAAAGCATAGCTCACCACGGCCTGCCGACATGCTGAAGGGGAGTCCTCCCAAATCCTAACAGTGCATCGCGCAAAGCGTCTTCCCAGTGCGTCAAACAATCGCTGATTGGTTGAGCAGTGCAGGAAGCGAGTAGATATTCGGTAATATTTTGGCTGTATCCAAAACAAATGAAAACACAACGAAATGTAGCAGATAGGCTGTTCTTTTCAATAGCCTTCAAATCATGTTAGTGGTTTCAGGGTTCCTGCAGCTTAAGTAAAGTTATATTTAAGACTTAATTACTTCTTAATACCATTTGGAGTAAAATTTAAGACCAACTTAACAACAGGGTTCATACAGACGAGACATAATTCAAGGGCTTAAGGACTCTTCAGCATTTTTGAAGGACATTCCAACACGAACTTCTTCAGTCTCTCCAAGTTTCTTAAATATAAATAAACAAAGTTAGTTGAAGACTCCTAAATAAAAAATAATACTACTTTAATAAACATCTTATGCCATTTTGATTTAAATTAATCTATGCACAGAAGCATATTAGTATATCACATAAGCATACAAGTACTAGGGATGGGCGATACCACAAATACCAAGCAATATTATGTCAAGTATCCCGATAACGATACTTTTGAAATATTTCTTGTGTACATAAAAAGGGGGATATCTTTGTGATTTCTACCATTAAAATTGGTAAATGCGGTCATAAAACAATATATTTGAAAGTCATTAGTCCTACATCAGTTTGAAATAAACTACCAAAATGAAATTTTCTGTTTAATAGCAGCAATTATGAAACTTGAATTTGTTAGCCATTTGATAGCTATATATAATTATATATAATATATACAGTATATTGAGATGCAGCCTCTGCCTCCCCTGCCATTTACCTCACCGCACGTCACTGCTATACTCGGTATACCTACTGCCATTGATGCAATATTGATAGAACTTTAAGATGTAGCCTTTTTATTTATTATCAGGCTGTCCTTGTTAACAGTTTGCACCTAACAATAACGTGTTGTATACACACCCTACTAAATAAAATTTGTAGTAGTAGTAGTAGTTTAAAAGTAAAAATTACACCATACAGCCAAATAACAATCACACTCGCTAAGCCTAGCAGAGTAGCAGTCACGTGAAAAGTGAACGAAAGGACAGGACAGGAAACAGAAATGAGTAGTTCACTGGGTCTGAGTTGTTCGTTCAATTTGCATGTGACAGCCGCATAGGCTCAGTATAGGAAAGAGAAAAGAGTAGTTCACCCCTGAACTGGGGCTTCTGGCCTGAGTCGTTTGTTCACTGGTCACGTGATAGCTGCATAGGCACGAGAGATCAGGAACCATAGAGTAGTAGTTCACCCTTAGAGTCTGAGTCTTTCGTTCACTTGTAACATGACTGGCTCATGCTTAAATTACGACTATGTTCATAAGTGATGGTTATTGATTTTTGGATTATTACACGTCAGTTTAAATGCATTACACCCCCCCCCCCCCCCCCCCCCCAGGTCTAATGAACGAAATTACTCGAAAAAAGAGTAGTTTATTTTACTGAACGAGAGTTAAAGAAACAATTCACTAAAATGAACCAATCTTGCCATCACTATAGCACAGCTCTCTCGTAGTTGCGTGACTGACTGACTGATTGCAACACGCCGCGCTTCCTTGTAATTGGCGAGACAGGGCGAAAGGAGAAGTAGTTCCTATGATACACAATACAACATAATTTTTTACATTTTAGCATCAATCTAATAGAAATATGACCTTAAAAATATTGGTTTAAGTAAACACTTGTTATCGATTATTTCTTCCTGAGGATTGATTCTCAAAAATAAACTTCAAGATTGATAGGATCGATATTTCAGAATCAATCCACCCATCCCTAACAAGTACATAAACTAGTCATATGTGTTTTAAAGGGGCCCTATTATGCTTATTTTCAGCTCCTGTCTCTTTAAGGCCCCCCCCTCCCAACGAGCCCAGTCTGCTCTAATTGGTCAGCTGGCCAAACAAAGGGAATTTGCCTTCGCGCATACCAAAACAGCGTTTTCTCAACATGGCGAAATCACCCGGCCTCCGCTCTGACTGGCTCTGATTGAGGATGTGCCAAACATTATTCAAATGTGTGACTTAGTGACGTGGATAAGTTACGGAAGAAAACACCGGACTACAAACGAGGCGTTTCAGGCAGTTCAGGAGCAGTGTTTTCTGTGAGAGAGTAGCTCCGTTTGGCGTGGACTATTGGCTTTGTATCTTTTCAGACCTTTTACATGCACAAAAAGCTATATAACATACTAAAGGAAAGGGGAAACCCCAAAAAGCATAATAGGGCCCCTTAACAAATTGTCATTTTACGAGGTATTAATTTTTTGGCCAACTTTTCAATGTAAATCTAGACTATTTGTCCAAAGAGTTTGTATGCTATAAGTTTGCTGAATGTATTAATATTGCGTGGCACTTGTGGGATTCTTCTGTGTAGGCTAGTTAGGCTATAGAATCCTGCAAAATGTGACCTCAAATGAAAAGGTCTAACATTTCTTGCGCGTGCTAACCCACAGACAGCCTCCCGCGTCACACGCTATCATTAGTATTTCTCTATTGGGTTTTCTCATTCTCTCCCCACATTCAGACAGACCTGTCAATTGATTAGCCGACAACATGCACCATGCATAGGTGCTAGCGCGAAGGTATTGGCATCATATGAAACTACACGGAATCCATTGTGGTATCATGAATCAGGCTTGTTATACTAGCTTGTCGTTAAAGGGGGCTAAATAATGCCCTGAAGTTAGGTTGCGTTTTGGTGAGAGAAAATAAGTTAGCAAGCTAACTCAGTAAGCTAACCAACAGTGTTTACTTTCTTCACTGGTATAGAGAGGCGTTAGTGAAAAAGAGAACGAGATGGAGAGAGAGGAAGAATAGATAAAAGAGCTGGTATTTATAACAATGTTTCCTCCTTGGAAATATCTGCTCTTTTAAATATATTATAAATCTTGCTCAAGTATAGTAAAAAAATGCATTTCAAATGTATGTCAATTTAATAGATTTGATGACATACATTGTGGGCTATTATAAACACCAGTTTTCAATAAACATTAATCATGCTATTATCAAATGATGGTAGTAGTGTCAGTTGTTGCTGCTGACACGTTTCTAAATTATACAATCTGATGTAAGTGAAATGGTTTTTATAATTAAAAAAATATTTTGGACAGACAGGAGGGGAAAACAAAATGAGACAGACTAGAGTGTGAGAAGAGGAGAGCGAGAGAACATGTTCTTCCAAGGAGAGAGACTACAGGAGAAGTTGGCAAGAGAAAGGGAAATAAATCTCTAATCTAGTCAAGGCACAGTAACTAAACCACAAGAGTAATGAGTTATACATGATCTATAGCAGTTATCGCAAACCAGGGTTCGAGTTATGTAGGTGCCAGTGGGAGCTGAGCTCCCATGAACGCAGTAAAGTCATACATCTGTGGGGGTCGCCAATACATTGCCCACAACCTTTATTTGAATCACTAACAATACATTTTTCAATCATGTAAAAAGCATTATTTACATTTACGAGATAAATAGGCTAAAGGAAACATATTTTCCAAAAGAGCAAGTTCATATATTCTCTCGTGAATGATAGCATGGCAGCACTTCACCACCAAGGCACCATGGTGCGCAGTAGTGGTGAGCAATCTGTCTGTGTCGAGAGCGCGCAAACGAGCGATTTGTGCGAAAAACTGATGCCACTGACATCTTAATAAATATTGAATACAGTGCAAAGTAGTGGACTAGCTACCATGCTGCTTTATCCTGTTTTGTCTGTGCAACAGTAACAGGATGGCTTTTGCTTTTCACTAGGCCTTTGTATGCATGTATTTTTGCTCCCTGTGTTTGAGCATTATTTATCTATAAAAAAATTGCAAAAACAACTATTGTTGGCCAATATACAAGATGCTGCTTAACTGTTGTTTTAGAACAATGGACAGTGCTGTTTGTTGTGTGCTGCACGCAACATGATTTAAAAAGTGGGCTGCCTTGTGTGTGAAAATGTTGGACCACGTAGTATTGGAACTCTCTCTCAAACACACACAAAGTGCACCGGTTAAGCTATTATTTATTTCTCTCTGCCACTAACGTTAGAGGCCCCCAAAAAGCTCTGATGAATACTTTTTAGTTCTGTAGTTTCAATCATTGTATAGTAACTTGTAAGTGGTAAGGTAAAGGTGTGTCACTGGTGTAACCGTTTACAGCTCAAAGTGGCGCTGAAGTCTCAAATATATTGAAAGGGGTCTTAAAAAAGGTCTTAAAAGTATTGAATTCAGGATTCCTGCATATACCCTGTATAAGCTAGCTCAAAATACTTCTCAATTAATGGTAGGGATGGACATTTAACAGTTGTCCACCTGCCAGGGGCAAATACACGGAAAGGTTGGGCACTTGGAGCCATTAACTAAAATAGTAAAATATGATAAAAATAGAATAGATGCCATAATATAATTTGATAAATAAAGACCCAATTAAATAATGCATCCACGTGACATTAGACTTATTTTAGCTTATTTATGCATTATACTGGCTTTCTCTTCTCTTTGTTTCTAATTGGTTGCTCTCAGATAGCTATAATCTTTCAATCTTCGTCGCTGGCTCACTCTAATACACACACACACACACACACACACACACACACACACACACACACACACACACACACACACACACACACACACACACACACACACACACACACACACACACACACACACACACACACACACACACACACACACACACACTATCAGCTTGTCTCATGCCAAAAATGTTACGTTAACCGTTAACTTTCTCATTCTCAAGCCCCCTGGTTCCGCAAAAAAAAAAGTCAGCACACACTCTTAATCTAACCCATGTTAGCTAGCTAGCTAAAGACTTCGGTAAATTTGCTCATGTCTGGTTAAGTAAACCAAAGCTGACAATACATATTGGACAGTAGATTAAACCCCTGACAGGCAAACTGTGATATCTAGTTTTAGTAACTCATTTTCATTACATTTGCGCTTCTCCATTTTGTTGCTAGCTCTGATGCATCCCAGCCGCTAACAAAGTTAATGTATTTGATTCCGCTATCCTGATCTGCATGACGTTAATGCGGGAAGCATTCAGTCCAAAAAAAACCCCAAAAAATTAGAGGTTAGCAATTATTTAGACATTTTAAATTACAATGTCAGAAAAAAACGATAAAATCTACCGGTAGGCCTAGTATTGACCCATTTAACCCCAGTTTTATTCCTACTTTTTTATGATGTAGGGTTCATGATGGTCTCAGGTTAATTACAGGTGACGGTTACACCCATCACTGCTAACTGTACACTTATGTCATCTGTCCTCCTTTTCTGTTAGACATGATCAGCACTGATGGATTTTTTTTTATTTACAAAGCTCTCCTCAAAAAACACCAACATGTTTATGAAGGCGATTTGAGTGAGGAGCAATACAATTAACATTTTCCAGGACAACAGATTATTTCCAGGATGTTTGGCCATTTTAATCAATTTCCAGGTGTTTCCATGACTGGAAAACTAGTCTCTAAATTTCCAGGTATTCCAGGACGCGTGGGAACCCTGGTCTTAGTATTTTTAAAACATTTGAAAGATCGCAAAAAATGTTTTTTATAACAATTAAGACTTTATTTTTAGATTACTGAATTCAATGCTTTTTAAGACTTTTTACGGATGAACGGGAGCTCTGGGTTGTCTATGCACTTAGGCAATACACATAATATGTACAAACTATGGTTATAGGCTATGTTACAACTGTTTTCTGTATTGTTTGATATACTGTATGTGAATGTATCGTACAGCACGTTGGTCAGTTCTGCTTGTTTGAAACATGCTCTAAACTTGATTTTAGACTAGCGCTCTAGACTTGATTATGTGATGGATCTTCCAGCAGGACAATGATCCAAAACATACGTCCAAATCAACACAAAAATGGTTAACTGAACACTTGACCTCCCCTGACCTAAACCCCATTAAAAACGTGTGGGCTGAGCTGAAGAGGAGAGTGCACAAGAGAGAGCCTAGGACCCTGGATGATCTGGAGAGATTCTGTAAAGAGGAATGGTCTCAGATTCCTTGCTCTGTATTCTCCAATCAGATGTTACAGGAGAAGACTCAGGGCTGTTTTATTGGCAAAAGGAGGTTGTGCAAAGTATTAAATGCAGGGATACCAATAATTGTGGCACACGTGGTTTTGTTAAAAATAATTATTTCTTGATGAGGGATTTTATTTATCTCAGAATATGTTTACTTCAATTAAAGATTGGATTTTTCAAATTTTTCAGTGTGAGAATAAGCTAATTCACCAAAAGGTGATTTTTTTTTTACCCTTTTTACTCATCTTTACCAGTGGTGCCAATAATTGTGGAGGGCACTTTCGATGTTACTCAACATTTTATTGCGGCCACTAAATGGCAGTATACACGGGTATGATTCGGTCCTTCATTAGGGGCGTCAGAAGTGGGATAGCTAACTCATAAATAACAAAAACACCGCGCCAAACAGTTCAGGACATCTGCACGAATGCGCCTGTGAGAGTATGTGACGGGGTCACCATATTGCTAATTATTCCAGTTAGCTAGTTTCTAGTTAGCATTAGCACATAGCCATGGATAGATGCTTCCCCTCTCCTGCTGTAATGTACGACAATTGCATGGTGTTTCATGTTCACTAGCAATGTAGCAAACGAAGAAGTGAGTGTTATTGAAATAATAACTGCTTACAATAGTCAATGCAAACCACAAGGCATGCCGCATTGACTGTCAACACGGTGTAGTGAACTATATAAGTAAAAAAAGACAGGCATTGTACAAAGGCAACGTAACATATAATTTGGCATTATGGAACGTCATACGCTAAGCCATGTCAGCTTGCAAGTTTATCAAGACAATAGACAAAGTGTGTGTGCAGTAGCTAAAAAGTGATCGGTTCATGTGTTATTTCCTTATTATTTTTAATTGCCGTTTTGCACCCATGCATTGAAATGAATAGAGAGCGCAGTAGCCTACATGTTCCATCTGTATGGTTGCAGCACTCATTGTTCAGTCTTGTTACATATAAACTTATCTGGAACAAGTTATATAATACGTGTTAACAGTAGCCCTACTGAAGTGTTGGAGAAATAACAATGGTGGATCTAGTTATGGATCTAGATCCTGTTTCGGAAATACAGTTAGCTGTGAGGATGAATAGAAAATATTGCATTTCATTGTCAAAATGCATTCTAATAAAATAGATTAGTCCATTCCACATAAACCGTGCCTTCATAATATCGCCCATCTCCCATAAACTACGTTTATTTCTACAATATGATTCCGGTAATTAATAGTGTGTTGAAATGCACGTGAAAGAAGAAAATAATGCAATAAAGTTATAATGCCCAAGCTATTACAGGAAGAGTTTTACACAGCGCTATTTGGCTGACCCTCGATCCACTTCGTTTAAGCTCTACTGTCATTGTGGATAGTCTGAGTGATTTTTATACTTATTAAATTCATTATTATTATTATCATTATTCCTAGCATATCAGTTGTTAAGTGAAAATTGTGCAACAAAATTGTCTTCATAGATGAGGATCCAATTCCAATCGTGATCGAAAAGCCTGTCAAAAGTCTCAGAAATGGTACAATGCTACCCCTAAAGACTCGCTCTTAGAGCGTCCATCATTCACTGAACACTTCTACCACAGCGCCCATGTAATCAACAAGGCTCGTGAGACTTTAGGGGTCACGCGCACCCGCGTCAGCTACTCTATAAATACAGTAACAGACCCATCTCACTCCAGATTTTCATCATTCAGCCAGGTGTGAACATTAACGGTGTCCTCCTGTCTAGTGAACCTTATCTTCGGTGAAGACGCTGTTCGGTCAGAGGATTTTCTCCTTGCTATCAAGGTAAGAACGTTTTCTCTTGCCGTCGGCGATTCTTCTGCTTTCCGTTGCGCTATTTAACGTAGCACCACAGCAGGCGAGGTTTCTAGCTCCCGGTGGCGAGCTAGTTCCTTTCCACCGTGCCGGTTAGCGACTTCGTTACTCCTCTGAGTTTTCTTTGTGGTTTTTCAGCATGTTTTTTTCCTTTCTGTTAGTTACCAACTTGTGCTCCGTTTTCGAACGTGTGCCTTGCTGTTTTCTATTAGTCAGAGCGTTGTCGGCAACGTGGTTAGTGTCCCCCGCTTTGCCTACGGGGCATCGCTAACTGCATAGCTAGCTACTGCTAAGCTACGTGTGTGGTGGCTAACTAGCAAACAGCCTGTGCACCGTTTTCAAACGTGTGCCTTGCTGTTTTCTGGTTATAGTCGTAACCGTGGTTAGTTTCCCTCATTTTGCCTACGGGCCTGCGGGGTATCGCTAACCGCTAAGTTACTGCTAGGCTACAGGTAAGCTAGCGCCCAAGTGGTGCCTAGCTAGCAAACGGACTCCTCGGTACTTCACTTTCTGTTCAAACGTGTGCCTGGCCGATTTCTATCGGTCCAAGTGTGTAGTAGCGAGGTGGTTAGAGTCTCCCTGTTTAGTCTGCGGGCCTACAAGGTACCTCGAGCTACTTAGCTAGCTACTGCTAAGCTAGCTCTCGGAGCTAGTTAGCTGCAGCTGCCTCACATTGTCGACGACCTGGCTGCTCTCTGAGCTAGCAAAGTCGTGCGCCTCTACCTGGTTAGCTTGGTTGGCTTGGGCTGTCGTCCACCCTACCCAGTAGTGGGATGTCAACGTCCAAGGGGGCTAAATGAGAGGCAGAGTGCTGCCGCTCCTCTGCGTGTTGAGGCTGCCCCTCCAAGCGGAGACGAGCTCTCTATTGGGGAGCTCTCCCCTCTTCCCTCATGCCTGCCTGTCGTGGTGTACAGGTCCCCCGGGAACCTGGTGACCATAGCAGACGAGGAAGATGAGGTACCAGTGTTCCAGCCATGAGCTGTGCGAGCAGTATCAGCTGGTTCACTGGGGGACACAGGCTCAATGACGGACGCGCTCTCAGCCAGCTGAGGTGGGCTCATCTCGTTACCAGTCCTTATCGACTTAGGAGGCATGCCGCCAGGCGTGAGCCTGCATGGGCATCCCCTGGCCATCCCCCCCGGCACTTCTAGCCCGGTCCTTGATGGATGGTCGCTTCATGCCGGTGGTCTCTCCTCCCCCGAGGCAGTCCATCCCCATGATGCCAGACTTCCTTTTGGACCTGTGCGCCTCCTGGTCTAGACCAGCCTCTGCACGTGTGCAGTTGGCTGGATATAGCGTCATGGAGGTGTACGACCAGTCCAGGTTGGGGGTAGACACCTCATCCCCTATGGAGCTTGTAGTGGCGGAGCACCTTGTCCCCACTACTTTCTCGTATGCTTCGGGAGCCCGCCTCCCTGAACAGCAGCAGAGAGAGCTCTTTTCTGTACTGGAGGCATTCTACAAGGCCTCAGTCTTGGCAGCCAGGAGTGCGAACGTGGTTTCGATTCTCCTGGCATACCAAGCCGTGGTCCAGCAGGAGATGGCTGAGTCTGCCCAGGACAATGACATCTCCGAGCAGTGGGACATCAGCCGTATGCTTACGGACCTCTCTCTGAGCTGCCTCAGAGGAGTGGCAGCGCAGACGGGCCGGTACATGGCAGCTACGGTGGTGGCACATCGTTCTGTCTGGTTGGACATTGCTAAGATCCCGCTTAGAGAGAGTACTGCTTTCCTTGACGAGGAACGTGAAGAATCATAGGCGAAGAATCAGTTCGCGTCAAAGAGGTCCCAGTCTGACTCCTCCCGAGGGAAGAAGCAGCAGCGGCCCTCATGCGCGGAACAGCTTTCTGTCGGTGCAGACTCGGACCCCGTTGACTACATGGGCAGTCAGGGTCCAGCTCACCATACAGTCACTGAGCTCACTGTCTGGGGTGGCACTCCATCCTCAGCCAGCTGCGCCAAGTGTTATTGGTCCCCACCTATTAAAGTGTGTGTGTTCCCCTCACACTCGGGCAGCCTGTGGGCGCCGATTGTGCAGAAGAATCAAATTAAACACAAATATTAACCCTCTTAAGCCTCGGCTGGGTCACGCCTCTCCCCTCAGGGTTGTGAGCTCCCTAGCTGGGGGCTGCGGCTCAGTGGTGTGCATGTACCACGAGCGCATGGGTGTTACAGACTGTAGCGTGTGGGTACAGACTCCAGTTTTGGAGCAGCCCGCCTCGGTTTGCGGGGATCATAGAGACCTCTGTGTCAGACAAGCTCGCCCATATTTTAGCGGATGAGATATGATCTTTCCTACAGAAAAAGGGGCTGTGAGATACATGGCACAGACGGAGGCACACAGCGGGTTCTACTCGCAGTATTTCCTGGTGCTGAAAAGGGGGGTACTCCCCATCCTGGCCCTGAGGCAATTAAACAGCCACTTGACTGTATTCCAGTTCAAAATACTGATGATCAGAAGCCTCTTATGCAATATCCGTCAGGGCGTTTGGTTTACAACCATAGACCCAAAGGATGCTTATTTTCACATTTTGGTCCTCGCACACAGGAAGTTCCTCAGGTTTGCGTTCAAAGGTCAGGTGTTCAAGTTCCAGGTTCTCCCCTTCGGACTCTCACTAGCATCCCGAACATACACAATTACCTGGACGATTGGTTATTGTGCGCAGGCACGAGAGAGGAGGCGATGGAGAACACGAATGTTCTCTTGTTCCAACTAGCCTCCCTCAGTTTCGTGGTGAACCCCGAAAAGAGCTGTCTGGTTCCCTCCCAGTGCGTAACGTTCTTGGGAATGGCCATTGGCTCGGTTCTGAACCATGCCATTCTCTCCCGGGACCGCGCCCAGACCTTTTACAAGAGTCTGGCCGGTTATCCTCCGCGTGTGGGCCTTCCAATACTGGCTGGCAGCCAGAGTGTCATACCCAGCGAAGAGACTGGATTTATACCTGAGGGTCACCAACCGCTGCGTTTTGGCGCTGACGGCGTGGCGGGACAGAGCGCTGCTGCTGACGGGCACCCTACTGGGCCCTGTAGTACGCAGGCGCGTCGTGACGACAGATGCCTCCCATACAGGATTGGGGGGGCATCTGCGAGGGACGTCCGGTGAGCGGTGCGGGGGACACGTCTCAACGCTGTCTCCACATCAATCACCTGGAACTGCTCACGGTCTTCCTGGTGCTGAAACGATGTCTCCCGTTGCTGGGCAACCAGGATGTGTTACGGACAACATGACCGTGGTGGCTGTTGTGAATCGACAGGGCGGAATCCGCTCCTGGACACTTCACACGTTAGCCAGGCAGCTATTGCTGTGGTGTGTAGTGAACCTGAGGCCAACCAGAATGAGATGTCCGCAGGCTGCGCCTAGTGTCTAAACCACTAGAGTAGTCCTCCTGGGAGCTCGAGTTGGTTCTGGATGGGCTGTCTCGGGCTCCGTTCGAGCCCATGGAGACTTGCAGTATAAAGGCGTTGTCACTCGAGACGGCTTTGTTGTTGGCCTTGGCCAACTCCAAGCGTGCCAGTGATTCACAGGCCCTCTTCGTTCATTCTTTGTGAACTCAGTTTGCCCCGGGAGATGCCAAGGTGATCTTAAAGCCAAACTCAGCGTTTGTGCCGAAGGTCCTGAGCATGACTTACAACTGTAACCCTATTGAGGTGTTCTGGCTGCGTCCCGATATGGATCTGCGCTCCCTGGAGTGTCTGTGCCCTGTACGCGCGCTGCACAATTACATGGATAGGACAAGGGGATCCCGTTCCACGGATCAGTAGTTTGTCTGTTTTGCTCACCAGTCCGTGGGAAGGCGCTGTCCAAAATCAGACTGGCAAAGGGGTTAGTGCAGGCAATTCAGTTAGCCTATGGCGCTATGGGACAAGTATCGCCTATGGCCATACGCGCACATTCAACACGCGGAATTGCATCCTCGTGGGCGCTTTCCAAGGGTGTGTCCGTCTCGGACATCTGTGCTGCGGCTAGCTGGGCTACGCCTCACACTTTTGTATCTTGGTAAAGATTGGGTGTGACGGCGCCCACTTTGGCGCAGGCGGTGCTTAGTGTGGGCGGTCAGGAGTGAAGGATGGACCTCTGGTCATCGGGGTGGTTCGATGTTCACGACCTATGGGGCGTTGTGGTACAATATCACCCATAGAGAGGAGTCGAACGTATCGACTCTGACATAACTAGGGGTTATGTATATAACCCAGGTTCTAATAAGGAGAGGAGTGACACTCCTCTACTAAGTCTGCCCCATGGCTGAACGATGATCGGATTCAAATCTGGAGTGAGATGGGACTGCTACTGTATTTATAGAGTAGTTGACGTGGGTGCGCGTGACCCGTAAAGTCTCACGAGCCTTGTGAATTACAAGGCGCTGTGGTATAAGTGTTCAGTGAACGATGGACGCTCTAAGAGCGTTTCCCATAGAGGAGTCTCACTCCTCTCCTTATTAGAACCTAGGTTATATACATAACCCCTAGACTTCTACCCTCAAGTCTCACGAGCCTTGTTGATTACAAGGCGCTGTGGTATAAGTGATCAGTGAACGATGGACGCTCTAATAGCGTTTCCCATAGAGGAGTCTCACTCCTCTCCTTATTAGAACCTGGGTTATATACATAACCCCTAGACTTCTAACCCGACTCATGTGGCCATTGACAGTGTATGATGAAATCATTACTAAAGTTGAAAAGCTAGAAAGAAAAATCTGCTTTTATGCTAGGAAATAGTTAGGGGTGCCACGGTGTCTTAGTAGCCTGGCACTTCATGGGAAAGGTGCTCTGGAGCTGCCGCTTACGGGCTTACAGAAGAATTTCAGTGCACTAAAGCTAGATTACAAATGACACTTACGGAATCCTGAAATAGTATAGTAAGAAAAGCGGCACCCACATTAGCAACAGGACGGAAATGGAATCCAAAAGAGGAAGTACTGCAAGCAAAAGCAGCACTTAAACATACAGAAATGGAAAGGACAAGTAAAACATGGACGAGGAGGATTTGGACTTGGGACAAGTAAACAGAGATTGTCAAACGCAACCCCTTTGGAACAACGCAAATTAGTGATAGAACAGATACAGTGCATCCGGAAAGAATTCATACCCCTTCACTTTTTCCACATTTTATTATGTTACAGCCTAATTCCAAAATGGATTAAATAAAAAAAAATGTTCTCAACATTCTACACACAATACCGCATAATGACAAAGTGAAAAAAGTTTTTTAGAATTTTTTGCAAATGTATCAACAAAAAAAAAAAAAAAAAAAAAATCACATGTACATAAGTATTCACACCCTTTACTCAATACTTTGTTGAAGCACCTTTGGCAGCAATTACAGCCTCAAGTCTTCTTGAGTATGATGCTACAAGCTTGCCACCCCTATTTTGGGGAAGTTTCTCCAATTCTTCTTTGCAGATCGTCTCAAGCTTCATCAAGTTGGATGGGGAGCGTCGGTGCACAGCCATTTTCAGATCTCTCCAAAGATGTTCAATCGGGTTCAACTCTGGGCTCTGGCTGGGCCACTCAGGGACATTCACAGACTTGTCCCGAAGCCACTCCTTTGTTATCTTGGCTGTGTGCTTAGGGTCGTTGTCCTGTTGGAAGGTGAACCTTCGCCCCAGTCTGAGGTCCAGAACGCTCTGGAGCAGGTTTTCATCAAGGATCTCTGTACATCGCTGCATTCATCTTTCCCTTGATCCTATCTAGTCTCCCAGTTCCTGCCGCTGAAAAACACCCCCACAGCATGATGCTGCCACCACCATGCTTCACAGTAGGAATGGTATTGGCCAGGTGATGAGCAGTGCCTGGTTTCCTCCAGACATGATGCTTGGCATTCAGGCCAAAGAGTTCAATCTTGGTTTCATCAGACCAGAGAATTTTGTTTCTCATGGTCTGAGAGTCCTTTAGGTGCCTTTTGGCAAACTCCATGCGGGCTGTCATGTGCCTTTTACTGAGGAGTGGCGTCCGTCTGGCCACTCTACCATAAAGGCCTGATTGGTGGAGCGCTGCAGAGATGGGTGTCCTTCTGGAAGGTTCTCCCATCTCCACAGAGGAACACTGGAGCTCTGTCAGAGTGACCATCGGGTTCTTGGTCACCTCCCTGACCAAGGCCCTTCTCCCCGATTGATTAGTTTGGCCGGGCGGCCAGCTCTAGGAAGAGTCCTGGTGGTTCCAAACGTTTTCCATTTGCGAATGATGGAGACCACTGTGCTCGTTGGGACCTTCAATGCTGCAGACATTTTTTGGACCCTTCCCCAGATCTGTGCCTCGATACAATCCTGTCTCTGAGGTCTACAGACAATTCCTTGGACTTCATAACTTGTTCTCTGACATGCACTGTCAACTGTGGGACCTTACATAAACAGGTGTGTGCCTTTCCAAATCATGTCCAATCAATTGAATTTACCACAGGTGGACTCTAATCAAGTTGTAGAAACATCTCAAGGATGATCAGTGGAAACGGGATGCACCTGAGCTCAATTTTGAATGTCACAGCAAAGGGTGTGAATACTTATGTACATTTTTTTTATTTAATCCATTTTGGAATTAGGCGTAACATAATAAAATGTGGAAAAAGTGAAGGGGTATGAATACTTTCCGGATGCACTGTACGTAAGCAAGAGGAAGCAGTAAGGAGCGCTAAAACTGTCTCACAAGCCAAAAACGGGCGATGGATGAACTGGGAAAGTGTAAAGCAGGGGAAAATTACCTGGAAGGACTTGTGGGGAATGGAATCCACAAGAATTAGCTTCATTGTTAGAGCAACCTACGATGTACTACCAACACCGACAAATCTCAGCCAATGGGTAGGGTAAGGATCCAACATGTGGCGGGACGGCTAATCTCATACACATAATGGCTGGGTGCAGGATGAGCCTTACTCAAGGAAGATACACCTGGCGCCACAATCAAGTACTAAAATGCTTGGCGGAAGCAATAGAGCATAGGCGCTCAACAGTTAATGCCCTGCCAATTGGAGCAGAGGACGACATGCACCACATTTGCTTTGTCAGGGAGGGAGTTCCGGGAAAGAAGAGTTATAGGGCAAAACAAAGCTCAAGGCGGCTGAGGCGGGCATGAGATTAGAAAATGCTTGCTGATGTCGGCCAACAACTGAGAGTCCCATCAGAGATTGCAACAACCAACTTAAGACCAGACTTATTACTCTGGTCCAACACACAGCAAATTGTTTATTTTATAGAGCTAACAGTCCCGTGGGAAGAAGCAATAGACAAGGCATACAAAAGAATGAAACTCCGCTATAGTGAATTAGCAGCTGAGACAGAACAGCGAGGTTGGAGAACAAAGGTGTGTCCTGTGGAAGTTGGATGCCGTGGATTTGTGGCAAAATGAACAACCAAACTACTTAATGAGTTAGGGATCTGCAGCAAAGAATTGCGCCAGACCATAAAAGCTATATCAGATATAGCAGAAAGAAGTAGCCAGTGGCTGTGGTTGAAAAGGAAGGATCCTATGTGGGCAGAAAAGAAAAGAACATCCTGTTGAAAAACCATAAAAAGTGGTTTAATCTCAGGACAAAGGTATAAAGGTTAAGTCTTTCCTGCAGAGTGTCATTTATCATAGCTAACTCATAAATAACAAAAAAACTGTTCAGGACATCTGCACGCCAACAGTTCAGGACATCTGCACGAATGTGCCTGTGAGTATATGTAACAGCGTCACCGTATCACTAATTATTCCATAGTGAGTTAGCTAGTTTCTAGTTAGCATTACATGACACTTTGTCACCTAACTGACATAACTATTCTGGCACAAATTCTTATTTTATAACGGTAAAAATTTCAGAAAAGCCAGTGCGCTAGCTGACGTTAATGCAGACCGGCTTCTGCAGTCACGTTTGAGCTGAGACATCTACCATGATGTCTCACTATTTGCAGTTGCAGTGTTTCATGTTCACTAGCTATGTAGCAAATCAATATAACTATATACACTGCTCAAAAAAAATTAAGGAACACTTTGAAAACACATCAGATCTCAATGGGGGAAAAAAATCATGTTGGATATCTATACTGATATGGACTGGGTAATGTGTTAGGAACGAAAGGATGCCACATCATTTGATGGAAATGAAAATGATCAACCTACAGAGGGCTGAATTCAAAGACACCCTGAAAATCAAAGTGAAAAAATGATACCGAAGGCTAGTCCATTTTGCTGAAATTCCATTGCAGCAACTCAAAATGGTACTCAGTACTGTGTATTGCCCCGACGTGCTTGGATGCATGCCTCACAATGTCGGGGCATGCTCCTAATGAGACGACGGATGGTGTCCTGGGGTATCACCTCCCAGATCTGGACCAGGGCATCACTGAGCTCCTGGACAGTCTGAGGTGCAACCTGGCGGCGTCGGATGGACCGAAACATAATGTCCCAGAGGTGTTCTATTGGATTTAGGTCAGGCGAGCGTGGGGGCCAGTCAATGGTATCAATTCCTTCATCCTCCAGGAACTGCCTGCATACTCTCGCCACATGCGACCGGGAATTGTCATGCACCAGTAGGAACCCAGGACCCACTGCACCAGTGTAGGGTCTGACAATGGGACCAAGGATTTCATCCCGATACCTAATGGCAGTCAGGGTGCCGTTGTCTAGCCTGTAGAGGTCTGCGCGTCCCTCCATGGATATGCCTCCCCAGACCATCACTGACCCACCACCAAACCGGTAATGCAGAACGATGTTATAGGCAGCATAACGTTCTCCACGGCTTCTCCAGACCCTTTCACGTCTGTCACATGTGCTCAGGGTGAACTGCTCTCATCTGTGAAAAGCACAGGGCACCAGTGGCGGACCTGCCAATTCTGGTGTTCTATGGCAAATGCCAATCGAGCTCCACGGTGCCGGGCAGTGAGCACAGGGCCCACTAGAGGACGTCGGGCCCTCAGGCCACCCTCATGAAGTCTGTTTCTGATTGTTTGGTCAGAGACATTCACACCAGTGGCCTGCCGGAGGCAGTGCTCATCCTGTTCCTCCTTGCACAAAGGAGCAGATACCGGTCCTGCTGATGGGTTAAGGACCTTCTACGACCCTGTCCAGCTCTCCTAGAGTAACTGCCTGTCTCCTGGAATCTGCTTCATGCTCTTGAGACTGTGCTGGGAGACAGTAAACCTTCTGGCAATGACACGTATTGATGTGCCATCCTGGAGGAGTTGGACTGCCTGTGCAACCTCTGTAGGGTCCAGGTATCGCCTCATGCTACCAGTAGTGACACTGACCCTAGCCAAATGCAAAACTAGTGAAAAACAGTCAGAAAAGATGGAGGGAAAAAATGTCAGTGGCCTCCACCTGGAAAACCAGTCCTGTTTTGGGGGTCGTCTCATTGTTGCCCCTCTAGTGCACCTGTTGTTAATTTCATTAACACCAAAGCAGCTGAAACTGATTAACAACTCCCTCTGTTACTTCACTGACCACATCAATATCCCAGAAGTTAAATTGACTTGATGCAATACCCTGATTAAAAAGTGTTCCTTTAATTTTTTTTGAGCAGTGTAGTTTATTGGACAATATGTGCCTGGCTGTTCATAAGGAAAATAAAAGCACTGCATTCATTAGACCAATCTGCTTGGTCTACAAGCCTTTGCTTTGATGACCATTTGTTTACTGTACCTGACAGTGTAAGGACTTGAGAATAGCACACTGCTGACATCTGAGGCGATTTTTCAAGGGAAGATAACTTATATTTGTGTTATAACACTTTATATCACCTGACATAACTATTTTTTCACAAATTCTTATTTTATAACGGTAGGCATTTCAGAAAAGTCGCACTATACGTTAATGCAGACCAACTGACTGCAGTCACGTTTGACATGAGTCTACCATGATGTCTCACTATTTGCAGTTGCATAGTGTTTCATGTTCACTAGCTATGTAGCAAATCAATATAATTATATAGTATATTGGACAATATGTGGCTGGCTGTTCATAAGGAAAATAAAAGTACTGCCTTCATTAGGCCAATCTGGTTGGTCTACACGCCTTTGGTGACGGTGTGCTATTTCTCAAATCCTTACAGTAAACAAAGTTCTATATACGTACTAAATTATGTAAATTTCTCTATTGTAAGAACTGATGATCCTCCTAAACATTTAGCAAATAATTTTTTCATTTCAATCATTTAAAAAATAGACAAAATTCAGACAAAAATAGACAAAATGTTGAATGACTTTGCAGAGCTTTCAATAAGCGCTGACTGATACTCTCATCCAGCCTGCTACTTCTATAATGTTGTAATTAACAAGTTGGATTCGCTAGGCGTTTACATTTACGACCACTAGCCTCTTGCATCAAAACAACGGGAGCATGCTTTTAGAGAAATGTGCCTATGAACAAACTTTCACAAGTTAAAGTAGTCTGGTCAGTCGATATTGTTGTGACGATATTGTTGTGACGATAGCCAAGACAAGCATCTACCATAGCGAGGTAACAAGCAAAACCTGGTATGGATTTTCTAAGAGTTGGCTATTGTCATGCAATGAAAGCGGAATGGATTCGTTTGGAGATTGACGCTCAGCCAAAATAGGCATATGTTTATTTTACTGGGCTTGATAAACCTTTTTAAAGTGAAGGTGTCAATGAATAAACAGAAAAGAATGAATAAGGTCTAATGATTCTTAATCACAAAACTAATGATCCGTCTCCTCCTTGGTGTGTTTTTGAGTAATAATAGGCTACTAATAGTTCTTTAAAGAAAAAATGCATAGAAGCCTACCTCTCCTTTACAATAACTCAGTAAATGGGTAGGTGAGCCGCTTGCCCAAGACACGTACGTTTTAAAAATCCCTGTCAACAAACGGGGTATGTTGCGCAGTCCACTTGTGCTGCGGTAAGGCGGTCAGTCCAATCACAGGACGCATCAGATCCGCATTTGCTCATGGAAATGCATTTTCTAGTTTTAATCATGTTTTTCAATATAAAAATTATTTCAGCTTGTGTATCAGTACTTTTTGAACATTTTAACTATACCGCGATAATATTGATTACTGTGAATATTTTGGTCACTATGATCGTGATATGAAATTTTCATAACTGTTACATCTCTAGTTGCTTTGCAGGAAGATATTAAGAATTGTAGATAAAACATTATGCAAACATTGCTTAACGAAGTTCAAATATGTCGGTAGCAAGTAATTTCAGACATCATCATCAGAAATCCCCCCAAAAAGGAGGAAGCACTAGAAAACTGCCTCCACAGCATTTAGGCAGCCCCTAATCGCTGAATGAGTATATTCTACAATTTTATTTGTCAATGTATATTATCCTTGTTCAAAATAAAAACAGACTGAAGAAATTGGTGTTTGAATAAATTGTGTTCTACTGTACCGAAAAAGTATTGAATCGTTGTGTAAAACAGCAATACTGATTAAACAATTTTGTGAACCGTTACACCCCTAGTGTGTATCATAAAATTTTGTCTGCGAAAGGAACACACACAAAATAAGCAATGTTTACGCTCCTATAAGTAAAAGATTACAAAGTGAACTCTTACCAAGCTCTATGCAGGTGATGCCCAGCGACCAAACGTCTACCTTGCCATCATATTGGCCCTCATCCATTGCCAGGATCACCTCTGGGGCCATCCTGTGAATGAGAGACCGGTGATAACAATAGCAGGTGGCATTAAAAGCTAGCAGTACTGACTAGTAATAGTATTATTAGCCAAACTGACTAATGGGAATACTTTAGTTCTAAATAACAGACACATTATTTATCTATCCATCCATCCATTTAGCTTATCCGGGGCCGGGGCGCGGTGGCAGCAGGCTCAGCAAGGTATTCCAGCCGTCCCTATCCCCAGCAACGCTTTCCAGATCCTCCTGGAGGATCCCGAGGCGTTCCCAGGCCAGACGAGATATATAATCTCTCCAGCGTGTTCTGGGTCTACCCCGGGGTCTCCTACCAGTAGGGCATGCCCGGAAAACCTCCAACGGGAGGCGCCCAGGAGGCATCCTAATCAGATGCCCGTACCACCTCATCTGGCTCCTTTCGACGCGAAGGAGCAGCAGCTCTACTCCGAGCTCCCTCCGGATGACCGAGCTCTTTACCCTATCCCTAAGGCTGAGCCCAGCCACCCTACGGAGGAAACACATTTCAGCTGCTTGTACTCGCGATCTTATTCTTTCGGTCACTACCCAAAGCTCATGACCATAGGTGAGGGTTGGAATGTAGACCGACTGGTAAATCGCGAGTTTCGCCTTTCGGCTCAGCTCCTTCTTCACCACGACGGTCCAGTACAACACCGCATTACTGCTGATGCTGCACCAATCCGCCTGTCAATCTCACGCTCCATTTTTCCCTCACTCGTGAACAAGAACCCGAGATACTTGAACTCCCTCACTTGGGGCAGCAACTCAATCCCAACCCGGAGATAGCACTCCACCGTTTTCCGGCAGAGAACCAATTAGATTAGATTAGAACCAATAATTAGATTAATTATCTAATGTAAGCAAATACTAAACAATGGATTAAATAAATTTTGAGGGCTCCAATGGATGCTTGGACAAAATCTAATTCCACAAACAGTTATTTTTGTGCTTACCAGTATGGGGTTCCCACAAACGAGTTTGCGGGGGCCACAATAGAGGCAGAGCCAAAATCTCCCAGCTTCACTTGGCCAGGTTCTGTAAGCAGGATGTTGCCAGCCTTCACATCCCTTGAAAATAAAATCATATAATGATTACATGAGATGTGACCGGATCAAAACACCTAGACTAGTACAACAAATAAATACACATTTTGCAATGTGTACAATGGCATAATAGTATGGCAAACATTTCATGTAGCTTACCTGTGAATCATATTGTGAGAATGCAGGTAAGCCAATCCTTGTAGTGCACCATGGGTAATAGCAGCTATTTCCACTTCCTGGAGTGGCTTCTTGTGAACTGCAGAATCACAGGAGTACAAAATACGGAGAATTAACAAACCGCTGGTCCAAAATGTCAACTTAAAATGTAATGCTCTTATTTACTCTTTAACTGCGTTATAGGATACCTTCCAGGAGATCTGAAGCTGAACCAAGGCAGTATTCCATCACTAACTAAGGAACAGAGGGGTTGGCGTAAAAGTATGACCACACGGTTAGCAAAGGCAACAGCTTTAGCTCAATTTATAATTATCGACCAAATCTAACATACAATTGATGAGAAATCTCTTTTACATAGCAATAAGATACAAGTAAAATGTATACAAAGACAGTGGACTGGTCAAATTTCAACACAAAAACTCATGAATAAAACTGACCCATGCTGTGTGCTCTCTCAAGTAGCATCCTTTATACTCAATGGTGTTGGGGTGACGGAGTTTCTGCAGAAACTTCACCTCCTTGATTATGTCCTGCCATTTCTGAGATATAACAAACAATATATAGGAGACAACCAAAGAAATGGATTAAAAACTAGGAATATTTACATTGTGTAAAACATGTAGCATTCAAACAACGACGATCTCTTCACTAGTGTCAGGCTCAAAATTGAAGTATGTCTACACTTTGTATTAAACAATGCAGTCTCATCTGTACATTGGTACTGATTAGGGTCGCACATTTTCAGGAATTTTCCATGATCGATAGTCACTAATGTTATGAACAATTATCGATTAATAGTTAAACAAAAAATGTAAGCATGATTTTATCCATCAAAGCTTTATTTAAACATTTGCAAAAATGTTAATGTGGCACTCACAGTTGAAAACAACATTATTAACTGGTATTTCCTCTCGGAAAGAACCGAAGCCTATATTGCTAGCAGCAACTTAAAACATATATTCCTTTATTGGAATAAAAAAGGATCCTCAAAACCCGCAAAAGCACAGACATGGATTTTTATTCAGGAATATTGGAAGCACGTCTACGAAGTCGTGTGTCCAGCTTGTACAATAAAGCCAGCTGCTGAATCCTATATGCATAAGTAACGTCAAGAGACTCGTCCAGTGAGAACAGCATCACAGTGGTCGCAATGTACAGTGCATCCGGAAAGTATTCATACCCCTTCACTTTTTCCACATTTTATTATGTTACAGCCTAATTCCAAAATGGATTAAATAAAAAAATTCCTCAACATTCTACACACAATACCGCATAATGACAAAGTGAAAAAAGTTTTTTAGAATTTTTTGCAAATATATAAAAAATTAAAAAAAATTAAATATCACATGTACATAAGTATTCACATCCTTTACTCAATACATTGTTGAAGCACTTTTGGCAGCAATTACAGCCTCAAGTCTTCTTGAGTATGATGCTACAAGCTTGCCACACCTATTTTGGGGCAGTCTCTCCAATTCTTCTTTGCAGATCGTCTCAAGCTCCATCAGGTTGGATGGGAGCGTCGGTGCACAGCCATTTTCAGATCTCTCCAAAGATGTTCAATCGGATTCAAGTCTGGGCTCTGGCTGGGCCACTCAGGGACATTCACAGACTTGTCCCAAAGCCACTCCTTTGTTATCTTGGCTGTGTGCTTAGGGTCGTTGTCCTGTTGGAAGGTCAACCTTCGCCCCAGTCTGAGGTCCAGAACGCTCTGGAGCAGGTTTTCATCAAGGATCTCTCTGTACATTGCTGCATTCATCTTTCCCTTGATCCTGACTAGTCTCCCAGTTCCTGCTGCTGAAAAACACCCCCACAGCATGATGCTGCCACCACCATGCTTCACTGTAGGGATGGTATTGGCCAGGTGATGAGCAGTGCCTGGTTTCCTCCAGACATGACGCTTGGCATTCAGGCCAAAGAGTTCAATCTTGGTTTCATCAGACCAGAGAATTTTGTTTCTCATGGTCTGAGAGTCCTTTAGGTGCCTTTTGGCAAACTCCATGCGGGCTGTCATGTGTCTTTTACTGAGGAGTGGCTTCCATCTGGTCACTCTACCATAAAGGCCTGATTGGTGGAGTGCAGCAGAGATGGTTGTCCTTCTGGAAGGTTCTCCCATCTCCACAGAGGAACACTGGAGCTCTGTCAGAGTGACCATCGGGTTCTTGGTCACCTCCCTGACCAAGGCCCTTCTCCCCCGATTGATCAGTTTGGCCGGGCGGCCAGCTCTAGGAAGAGTCCTGGTGGTTCCAAACGTCTTCCATTTGCGAATGATGGAGACCACTGTGCTCGTTGGGACCTTCAATGCTGCAGACATTTTTTTGTACCCTTCCCCAGATCTGTGCCTCGATACAATCCTGTCTCAGAGGTCTACAGACAATTCCTTGGACTTCATAACTTGGTTTGTGCTCTGACATGCACTGTCAACTGTGGGACCTTATATAAACAGGTGTGTGCCTTTCCAAATCATGTCCAATCAATTGAATTTACCACAGGTGGACTCCAATCAAGTTGTAGAAACATCTCAAGGATGATCACTGGAAACGGGATGCACCTGAGCTCAATTTTGAGTGTCACAGCAAAGGGTGTGAATACTTATGTACATGTGATATTTTATTTTTTGATTTTTAATACATTTGCAAAAAATTCTAAAATACTTTTTTCACTTGGTCATTATGCGGTATTGTATGTAGAATGTTGAGCTTTTTTTTTTATTTAATCCATTTTGGAATTACGCTGTAACATAATAAAATGTGGAAAAAGTGAAGGGGTATGAAAACTTTCCGGATGCACTGTACTTCGTTTTTTTGTGTGAAATTTTCCCACACTGGACTTCGTTTGGCTCATTTCATGGTTGAGCAGCTCGCCAAAAGATGATACTGCAAATTGTTTAACTCTTGATCGAATAAATTCTTCTTGAGGAATAATCAATCATCGATTAATCATTAACAACCCTATTACTTATAAAGACAAGGCATGGGTAGTTTAAGTAATTTCAGTATTATTGAGTACACGCAAAAATTCTAAGGTAAAGAGTAGGGTCCAAAATTAACACCCCAGTGAAAATGCGGTACTAGGGTTAGCCTACCATTCTGTGCTGCACAGGCTATAGATTAGCCTACATAAAGCAAAAGCATATCCACAAACATTAAGATGTTTGCAATAATTTTAATCATTTGGCTGGTAAAAAGCTGCGGCTGCTTTACTTTTTTTTCTGCTGCCACAATGGCCCATATTGCTGAACATTAAATTTTGTAGGCTAGGCCTGTGAGAATATCTAATATGCTTTTACATCGAACTATAGGAGCAGGAGTCTCTGTATATCTGTAACTCGATTTTGGCGATCCCCGGGCACTGCATGAAGCTGAAATTGGGCTGGTGTATTGCTCGGGACACAAATGTGCACACTTAACTGTGAAGTTGTTTGGATGAGCTGTCAATGAAATATGAATATGTAGATAAACGCAGTTGATTTGACCTTGGCGCCGTCATTTTGCGCTGCAAAAAGTGTTGACCACTAGATGGGGTTAAACCCAGCTAGTATATTACCCTATTCTACTATTCCTCTTCGCGTTTCCAACACAATTATTTATTCTTTATTTATTTTATTTTATTTATACAGGGTTGACTGACTGAATAAATTCAGTACTGAGACACGTATTCATGCATTTATTGTCTTTTCTAACGTCAAGCGCACATGTACACAGTAGATACTGTATCTGGGTATCAAAAATGGTAATTTACATTTACAGATCAATGGTTATGTTGTATTACGTTATTTTGGTTCAAGATGCTTTATTGTAAGGGCACTACACTAGTTTATATAAATCAGTAAATCAATGGAAAACAAGTGCAATTTGAAATTAATTTATTTAACAACCAGGCTTCAATTAGCCTATTAAAGCATACAATCAATATTATAGCATAAATAAGAAAAAACTAAATAGGGAATGAAAAATAAGAAAAGGGAATAATAATAATAATAAAAATAGGGATGTACCAATCCAACCCTGGAAGAAGTGGCCGACCTACCGAAATACTAGCTAGCTAGCTGATGGTCCAAACAGGCTACGGGAGCCACTTGGCGAGAAATGGCCAATTGGCAACCCAGGCTGCAGGAACAAATTCCGTGATAAAAACCCACTTACAAGCCACAGCGACCAGAGGGAAGGTACCACAAAATACAAGTTCAACTTAAAAATAAGCACCATTGGTCATCGGTTTGTGAAGGACCCGCAAATGCTGTGACGTAGTAATTATGCACCACATCAGGGCTCTAGACCATAGATATGTACAATAGATCCTGCAAATTGGGATAAGATGTGCGTAAACATGGTCGCCATATTGGGGCGGTCAACAGTCAAGAGTTGAGCAAGTGAGACCGCTTGAGACGATGCCACCGGCATGTGCAGCGTTTGGTTGTACAAATAGGCAAAACGTTAAAAACAGGCATCACGGGATAACTTTTAACAAGTGACAATGTTGTTGTATTTTACGGTTATGTAAGTTAGTGAGCGTGAAGTATCACTCCAAACTATCCTGAAAATGACCTGACATCGTTGCGATGATGCCTACCTAACGAAAACATAGCGTTACTGAATAATTGTTAATGCGCTACATTAGGGGTAAACGTGGAATTTACTTAATGAATGACCTCATTCTTTGTTTAATTTACTTTATAGAAAATTATCATCTGGAATGTGTTTATCTCATGAGATTAAACACCCTAGCTATCCTAAATTAGCTAGGTCCAGTAAACCATATTTGTGCTGCTATCTTAATGCACTGGCTGCACCATTCAGCTATGCCGAAGTAATTTTGAGATGGTCTTGTTTTTGTCAAAGGTTCACCAAAGATCATGGACTAAGGAAAGCTTGAGCCATAGTTGTCATTTGACAATCGTCACTTTTGCATCGTGTCATTAGTTGTCAGCAACTTCCACAACTTAAACTTGTGGAATAATTGTGACAATTAAGAATGGCTAGTTCACTTTACAAATAAAAAAAACTGAGGTATGATTGCTATTGTGTATTGTATTTGCCAGTATTGTAACTTTTTAAATGTCTTTGTTTTGCTTTAGATTTAATGGTTCTATTAAATGTTAAGTCACATGTTGCTGATAAATGTGAGATGAAGAGGAATTGAGTTTGTCCAAGACTGGGAACTACTTTGTCTTACGTCATACCTAGTTGTTCTAGAGCCCAATAATCTTTGTTTACTGCACCATATCTGATTCTGAACATTGGTCTCAAACACTTGACACACTAGTATTGTATTAGTATATTATAGTATTGTGGCATTATTATACTGTAGTATTATACACTGCCTGGCCAAAAAAAAAAGTCACCACCTGGATTTAACTAAGCAAATAGGTAAGAGCCTCCCATTGGATAATTACTGCATGGGTGATTACGTTTCAGCTGGCAACAAGTTATTTAACCCTAACTGACACAGTGAGAAGCTTCTCATTTCTTAAACAACCATGTCGAAAGACACATCCTGTGGTCGTGGAAAAGATGTTAATCAGTTTCAGAAGGGTCAAATTATTGGCATGCATCAAGCAAACAAAACATCTAAGGAGATTGCTGAAACTACTAAAATTGGGTTAAGAACTGTCCAACCCATTATTAAAAACTGGAAGGATAGTGGGCAACCATCATCTTCCAGGAATAAATGTGGTCGGAAAAAAATCCTGAATGATCGTGATCGGCGAGCACTTAAACGTTTGGTGAAATCAAATCGTAAAAAAACAACAGTACAACTTAGGGCAATGTTCAATAGTGCAAGTAAGAGCATTTCCACACACACAATGCGAAGGGAACTCAAAGGATTGGGACTAAACAGCTGTGCCGCTGTAAGAAAACCACATATCAGTGAGGCTAATCGGAAAAAAAGGCTTCAATTTGCTAGGGAGCATAAAGATTGGACTCTGGAGCAATGGAAGAAGGTCATGTGGTCTGATGAGTCCAGATTTACCCTGTTCCAGAGTGATGGGCGCATCAGAGTAAGAAGAGAGGCAGATGAAGTGATGCCCCCATCATGCCTAGTGCCTACTGTACAAGCCTGTGGGGGCAGTGCTATGATCTGGGGTTGCAGCAGTTGGTCAGGTCTAGGTTAAGCAACGTTATGTGGCCAAAGAATGAAGTCATCTGACTACCTGAATATACTGAATGACCAGGTTATTCCATCAATGGATATTTTCTTCCCTGATGGCACGGGCATATTCCAAGATGACAATGCCAGGATTCATCGGGCTCAAATTGTGAAAGAGTGGTTCAGGGAGCATGAGACATCATTTTCACACATGGATTGGCCTCCACAGAGTCCAGACCTTAACCCCATTGAGAACCTTTGGGATGTGCTGGAGAAGACTTTGCGCAGTGGTCCGACTCTCCTATCATCAATACATGATCTTGGTGAAAAATGAATGCAACTCTGGACAGAAATAAATGTTGTGACATTGCAGAAGTTTATTGAAACAATGCCACAGCGAATGCGTGGCGTAATCAAAGCTAATGGCGGTCTAACGAAATATTAGTATGTGACTTTTTTTGGGCCGGGCAGTGTATTACATTGTGCTATATTATACTATTATATTTTAGTATTGTGTTGTACTTTTCTTATATTATAGTATTATATTGCATGTCCTGTCCTGGATGTGAATTATTGAAGATGAAAATTAAATATTTGAGATCTACAATATTTGTGACATTGTTTGTGTAATAGCAACTGTCTAGCCTGCAGAAGTGGAGTTAACTTGTGTGTCTTGGGGTGTACGACTGAACTGACTGGATGTTCTTCTCTTAACTTGAGCCTGATAATGACCCTAATAATAAATAAATAAATAACCAAGATCAATATAATAATATAATATAATAGATATAGAAATCAAAATTTTTGGAGAAACTCACAAAATCTAATACTCTAAGGCCCAATCCCAATTACCTATTTGACGCCCCTTAAGGCCCTAACCCTTGGCCCTAGCCCTTCGTTTTGCTTTTCGACTTGCTCCTCGAAACGGAGTCACAAGAGCTAAGGGTTGAAATCTGGCCCTACGAATTGGTACAACCCTTGATGATCCTCATACGTCATCAGTAGTCGTGGACGGCATTGATTTGACAAAATAGACAAAACAAAAAAATTTGTTGCCGAAAAAAAACAAAACAAAACATTAACGGAGTTTGTTGCCGGACATTTCAAATCTCACAATACCGTCTTCTTGCGTGGGCATCCTTTTTCGTTGTCAGCAGCCAATCGGGGGGAAAAAATGAAAAGAAGACGGCTAGCTTAACGCCTGGGAATGCTGGTGGATCCGTTTGAGGTTTGTATGATAAACTGCAAACAAGTTGTGTTGTAGTTAGCCTATATACACATGCTAACTAGCAAGTATAGTGACTTGGTAACTAACGTTAATGTTGGGTCAACCCGTTTGTGATACACACGTAATGACAAATTAACGACCATTTACTTTATCGATTTGTGGGATGATCTGCATGCAAGTCTGACAGGATAGAATACCATACACATACATTGTGTGTAACTATCAAGGGTTTTTTTTTTTTTTTTTACAGGGCGAGACAGAACCCTTCCACAGGTTGCATCCTTCTAGTTCTGGGTGATGGTCTTTCCCTGTTTGGACTCACCAATCTGTCTAATCACACTACAGAGACCCCATTAATGGACACATCCAGGGTGCTGCAATTATTATCCTTAACATAAGAATCAGTTATTCATGCTCACAAACAATCTGACAGGAAGAAAATATTGTACTTTATTAGTCCACATTGGCATTGGTCAGCTTCATTTTCACTGTTATCACCTAACAACATTGTCATGTCGATTCAGGTCTCCAGGTATTGTGTGGTTTATGTGAATGTACCAAAATGTCATAAAAACAAGGTAGACAAATAAAACGTGTGCTTCTGAAGTTACTGACATCTGAATAGTGCAATCACAACGTAAACAAATCAGCCATCACACAAACAGGAACTTTTGTGATGCAAGAGTAAAAAATTGCACATAACACAACCAAGCCAACATGAAATTAATTAATTAAATGTTTGGCATTTGATCACTTTGTATCTCAAACCGGCCTAGGAACCGCTTCGTTTACGCCTCACTCTCTCCTCATGGTGCTTCTGCTCTTTAGCACTTTCCCGTGTTAGAAAATCCATCATACAATTTGTTTTCCTCCTCTTATTATTTTTCGGTGTAGGGGTTGGGGGGCTTTGGATTGAAATGGGAGAGGCTGCCATGAGGAAGATGTGCCCAAAGTGGTGGGTTTGGGCTCTGGTGTCGGCACTCATTGTGAGCTATATAATATCCTGAAAGAAAACAAAGCATTTGAAAATTAATTACATGCCAGAAAGGGATGATATGGCCATGTGCTACGTATAACTATGTTAACTTAATTTCTGCGAAACAAGGATGTGTCCATTCTCATGTAAAAAGATCAATAATCAAAAAATGCCAGGCTGTTTGTTCAGATTGATCAGATTTAAAACAAAACAATGCTATTGCTTGGGATAACTGTAAACTATAAGGGTGACATGCCCAGATTATCAAAACAGGTATGTTCATTTTATTGCATGTAGGACAGGTGAATCATACTGAAAAGAGCATGTGTTCGTGTGGGATTTTTCTAGCTTTACCTCCCTTCTATTGCATTAACGGTATTATCACCATGACATTTGCCATTTATCTGATGGAGGTAGAAAAGCATGAAAGCTCATGATTCCTTCAAAACTTATGTTTCACGCTATTAATCGATCAAACAAGTTATCAAATAAAGAACAACGATGCTTCATAACATAAAAAGGCCACTTCATCATGATACAAAAGCAGTGCTCTGTACTGTATAAGCTAACAATCGGTCCTACCCTGCCAGTCTGTACTGACATTAGAGGAGCAGAAACAAGCGCAGCAACTTCGCTGCTGGACCGGAGTTAATTTCGTGCATATTTCATATCGATATGCCATCATAGTGGGGAAGTACGACATGGAAATATGCACAAATCAGCCTGTGTTGAAACGTTAGCTAACTAGCTAGAAACAATAGCAAACTAACGATATTTTTGTTATACTTGTTATAAAGAAAAGTTCTATAATAAATTGAAACGATATTAAACTAAGAAGATACGAGGGTTATCGTAATTCTTTTACTCTTTATTAGCAAAGAAAATACTTACATTTGTGGTTTGATTTTTTTACCAGTGAAGTATGCCTCCATCTTGCCGGTGATTCGCAAGGCTTTCTGGGGGATTTATTATAACCCTCGTTTTCAAGTGTGCCTTTGTAAAATCTCCGTTTCGAGGGCCAACTGGCCCTTCGTCTTAGCCCTAACCCTCGATCACAAGGGAATTGGGACAACACTAGCCCTACGCGTGAACGCCAAAACGAAAGGTTAGGGCTAAGGGCTAGGGCCAAGGGGTGTAAAATAGGCAATTGGGATTGGGCCTAAATAATTTACACCTGATGTTTCCTATTCATAAATCAGAGCCTGCATGCAACTTTGTTGCCTTCTCTCAATACACATTGTATTTTTCTATCCGGGGATCTTGACCGCTCCAAGATGGTGGACCTGAAGACGCATAGCGGCGACATACAGCAACGGCCTTTGAGGGATCTATGTATGTATGTCTATGCTCTAGACTGAGACCAAAATAGTCATCATGCAACTGTTTGAGTGTGTGCGGTTTAAAATTGAACGTGGTCGCATTCGACCACTGCGCTAGATATTGTGGTCGAAAGTAGTACTTTTTCTTCTTCACTAGTAGCTCGTCTCTCCTTACCTGCACTCTAAATGCAAGTTTACACACTAAGGCCCAATCCATATTGCCTATTTTACACCCCTTGGCCCTAACCCTTGGCCCTAGCCCTTCGTTTTACTTTTTGACTTGCCCCTCAAAACGGAGTCACAAGGGCCAAGGGTTGAAATCTGGCCCTACAAATTGGGACAACCCTTGATGATCCTCATACGTCATCAGTAGCCGTGGAAGGCATTGATTTGACAAAATAGACACGACAAAACCCCCCCCCCCCAAAAAAACAAAGAGTTTGTTGCCGGACATTTCAAATCTCACAATACAGTCTTCTTGCGTGGGCATCCTTTTTCAGTTGTCAGCAGCCAATTGGGAAAAAAATATAAAAAAGAAGACGGCTAGCTTAACGTCTGGGAATGATGGTGGATCAGTTAGAGGTTTGTACTGTATTAGATGCACCGATACTACTTGGTGGTATCGGTATCGGGCCGATACTGGGCTCCACTACTCGGATCGGGATATATCGGAAAATATTACCATATTAATGTCCGATACTTATGCTAAATTATAGTTTTGATTCTCAGCGGGAAAGTCAATTGTTAAATGAACATTCTAATGAAAAATGGTGATTACGTGAAAGCAGCACTTCAGTCACAGCCATGTTCCAACTAAAAACCCATCTTGGAGAAAGACAACACACACTGGTGCAGAGCAGACAAAATCCGCCTCCCCGCATTGGCAAATTTGCGAACACCATTAGTTTATATAGCTATAGCGTTCCTATCATCTGCACCGTGCAGCAGGCGTACAGAAAGCGAACAGCTAGTCAGCTGAGCGCAACCTCTCGTTGTTGGCGACAGGAGAAACAGACTGTGTATGTAACCTTGTGAAAACGCAGATGCTGCTTTTTGTTAAAAAAAAAAAAAGTTGTTTCATTTACATGAATGACAAGTAGCACATTTGCTCTTTCTTTCTTATGTTTCAAGCCAACACCATAGAACCTTGCCTTGGTGGTTTAAAAACTACAATTTCGATTTGGAAAAATTCTTCTGAATTGTGCTTCACTAAATATATTATTTAGTTTGCTTAAGGTAGTCTTAAGAAAATACAAGATGTTAATTATATAATGTAGCAGATATTCTGAAATCAGAAAAAAAAGTTGTTACGGCCGTGTTGTGCGCTGTTCTGTTAGAGCTAAACCGTTGTCGTTTACCTTCGTTTGTATAAGGGTGTTCGCATCAAAACTAGCCTAATGACTATAAAATAAATTTAAACAAATATATATATATTATATGGCCTACAGGCAATTTGTTATTCATTATTGATGTATTATTAATTTAGCCTACTACGAATGCTGAATTAGAAAGTAGTTTCATTCGGGCTGCATGTGATTTGGCAATGCCATGAAAAGTACTCGTATCGGGACTCACATCAGCGAGTACTGAAGTTTAAATATCGGTACTGGTATCGGTCACTCAAAAATGGTATTGGTGAATCTCTAGTTTGTATGATAAACTGCAAACAAGTTGTGTTGTAATTTGCCTATATATACATGCTAACTAGCAAAAATGGTGACTTGGTAACTAACGTTAATGTTGGGTTAACCTGTTTGTGATACACACGTAATGACAAATTAACGACCGTTTACTTCATCGTTTTGTGGGATGATCTGTGTGCAAGTTTGACAGGAGAATACCATACACATGCACTGTGTGAGACATGCACTGTGTGACTATTAACATATTTGTGCCATCTGTGATTGGTTTCCTAGTTTTACCTCAATAAAGTCCTTCCAATCCTGACTAAATTATGTGAAATTCTTTTTTTTTCTAGATAGGTCATCCTACATCATACCAGGAACAGGATCAAACCCCATCTACACCACCAAATAGACAATTAGAAAAGATACAAACACACACCATGAAGAACAGTAGTTTTTACAGGGCAAAAACAGAACGCTTTCACAGGTTCCATCATTCTGGATGATGGTAGCTTTCCCTGTTTGGACTCACCAATCTGTCTAATCACACTTTACAAAGAAGCCATTAATGGACACATGCAGGGTTCTTCAATTATTATCCTAAAAATTTGAATCAGTTATACTGACAGAAAGAAAATATTGCTTTACTAGTCCATTGACATCAGTCAGCTTACTTTTCACTGTCACATTCATATCGCCTGACACGATTCAGGTGTAAAGTTATTGTGCTTTTTATGTGAATGTACCAAAACGTAATAAAAACAAAGTATACAAATAAAACGTGTGCTTCGTAAGTTACTGACATTTGAATAGTGCAATCACAATGTAAACAAATCAGCCATCACACAAACAGGAACTTGTGTGATGCAAGGGTAAAAAACTGCACATAACACAACCAAGTCAACATGAAATGAAGTGTTTGTCATTTTATCAATTTGTTGCTCAAAGAACCGGCCTAAGAACCAATCTGTTTACGCCTCACTCTCCTTATGGTGCTTCTGCTATTTAGCACTTCCCTGTGTTAGAAAATCCAGCATGAAAATTTGTTTTCCTCCTTTTATTCTTTTCCGGTGTTGGGTTTGGGGGGCTTGGTGTAGAAATGGGAAAGGCTGCCATGAAGATGTGCGCAAAGTAGAGGGATCGGGCTCTGGTGTCAGCACTCATGGTGAGCTATACAAACTCCTGAAAGAAAACAAAATTAATTATATGCCAGAACTGGATGATACGGCCATGTGTTACGTACAATATATCATAACTATGTTAACTTGGTTTCTGCAAAAAAAGCATGTGCCCATTCTCATATCAAAAGATCAATAATAAAGAAAATGCCAGGCTGTTTGTTCAGATTGATCAGATTTAAAACAAACCAATGCTATTGCTTGCGATAACTGTAAACTATAAAGGTGACAAGACCAGATTATCAAAATAACAGGTATCTTAATTTTATTGCATGGAGGACCGGTGAATCATACTGAAAATAGCATATGTTCAGGTGGGGGTTTTCTAGCTTTACCTACCCTCTATTGCATTAATCGTATTATCACAATGCCATTTGCCAGTTATCTGATGGAGATAGAAAAGCATGAACGCTCACGATTCGTTCAAAACATGAGTTTCACGCTATCAATCGATCAAACAAGTCATCAAATAAAGAAGAACACTGCTTCATAACCGGGCCTCTTCATCGTGATCCAAAAGCAGGGCTCTGTACTGTGTTGGCTAGCAATTGGTCCTACCCTGCCAGTCTGCACTGACGTTAGAGGAGCACAAACAAGCGCAGCAACTTTGCTGCAGGACTTAAGTTAATTTCTGGCATATTTCATTTCGATATGCCATCATAGTGGGGAAGTACGACAACATGGAAATAAGCACAATTCAGCCGAACAATGTTGAAACGTTAGCTAACTAGCTAGATGCAATAGCCAACTAACAACATTTTTGTCATACTTTTTATAAACAAAAGGTCTATAATAAATTGAAACGATATTAAACTAAGATAATATGAGGGTTATCGTAAATGTTTTACTTTTTATTAGCAAAGAAAATACTTACATTTGTGGGGGGGGGGGGGTTTACCAGTGAAGTAAGCCACCATCTTGCCGGTGATTCGAAAGGCTTTCTGAGAGAATTGTCATAACCCTCGATTTCAAGTGTGCCTCTGGAAAATCTCCGTTTCGAGGGCCAACTGGCCCTTTGCCTTAGCCCTAACCCTCGATCACAAGAGAATTGAGACAACCCTACCCCTACACGTGAACGCGCAAAACGAAGGGTTAGGGTTAAGTGTTAGGGTCAAGGGGTGTAAAATAGGCAATTGGGATTGGACCTAAAGCCTGGTTTATACTTCTGCGTGAGTGCGTTAGCAAATGTAAACATTCATTTGGCGCTTACGTTCGCACAGTAGTTTGCCTACATACCGTTTGTGTTGATCATGCACACAGTTTTACTACACTAATCTACAAATCCATCATAATATCCAGCAAAGGGTATCTCATTGGCTCCAAATCGTTTTTGGATTAAACCGAAATTGAATACTAATAGCTTGTTGTCGACACTGCATTGATCGTGATACCAGCTAGCTAGTTGAAAAATAAAGAGCATGCTAACAGAGCGTACATATGTATAGTCTACTAAGTTGGGCTGCTCGGCCAATATCAGTCCGATTACTTCAAGATAAGCCTTGTTTTAAAGCTACGATTTTATTAGTATCAAAACTCCTGTGAAAAAAATTGTGACGCACGCTGCGTTTGTTTACATTTTAATTTTGAGCTCTGTTAATAATCTTCACGCGACCATTCATCAGTTTCTAAGGAAAATAAGTTGAATATGCTAGTATTATATTAACGCTTGTAACACTAATGAATTGATTAAACAATCAAAACCATTTAACTAATTATAACAGAGAGCCTCACACAACCAACATATTATAGAGTGCAAGTGGGCTGTATTTTGAACGCAACTGTGCAGTACACACACTGGTATAGCTGCATGTGTAAAAGAGATACAAATAGGGAAATAATTGAATGAAACAACCACTTTCTGTATCAAGGGCAGTTTAATTAACATTATCTTGTACCCAATAAAGATGTGAGCCAATTTGAATTTAAAAACAATAGTGGGTCATGATGTATAAACCTGCTTGGGCCTAGGTCCATATGATGCAACAGCTTGCAGCAGTAACTGATTGTCTGACCTCTATCGGCCACTAATCGGTATCAGACTAAAGTTTTTTTAAATATCGGGTATCGGCCCCAAATATACATATCGGTGCATCCCTATATACTTAATATAAAAGCATCGAATCGGATCGAAGGGTAAAAAACCTGATATGGTCAAGTTAACTAGTTGTTCTATGATACGCAAGCTTAACCTCTTTCACTGCACATTCATTTCATAGATTTTTTCTAACTCATCCAAGCATCATTCATAATGCCTGGTCGCCATTCCGCCTGTAACTTTAGATTGATTAACGTCTTTTTAAGAAAGACCCAATTAAACAGTGCCATCACTATGATCTAATTGATGGACTGTACAGATCTATACACACACCAGTGCAGAAACAATGTGGGCAAGTACGTTAATACATGCTTTGCTGTGGATACATTTAATTACATAAAAAAAAAGAGCATGGACAGTCCGTGCTTTTTTTTTTTTTTTTGCTAATCGGCATCATGCCCTTTCTCTGCGTCACACTTGATGACCAAAACAAAAAGCGGTGATGATACTCCTTTAGTATTTCTACTATTGAATAAGGTACATTGGTGAGCCAATGTGGCTGGTATACACAACCTGTGGATGCTCGCGATATTATAACTATCACTATAACAGTGTAATTAAATAACTTTTTTACAAAGTTAGCTTAGTTTTCTGATTAATAAACAGTACAGCTATGAACTGTAGTAGGACCGTCATTTGAAGTTGGGTCTATTACCTCTTATTAATGAAAAGCTGTGATTACAAACATGCCTTCTCTGAGCATGAGTCTGCTTACCTCATTCGTTTGCTTGCCACTGTAGGACATCTTCTTGATGGCCACAACCTCATTGTTACGCACATCTCTGGCCTGTCAGATAGAGGCCAAAGTAAGAGACAGTAGTTACTGTGGTTGTAGGTTTGTTCAGATGACAATAAATAGGTAATTTCCGTCCTTATAGCCTACCCTTCTCCTTTTTTTCTTTTTCTTTATAAGATTACATTGTTTTGTATCGTCTAAAACAAATCTTACTGTGAAAATGCCATCGTACACGCAGCATATTCTTTTTTAAAGTCTGTGTGCAAAAGTAGGCTATACAGTTTATTTTGGGATAACTGTGACTCGGCTCTAACAAATGGACACTGTCTAGCCCTATTTAGCGACACACCGACACCACTGAAAGCACTCAACGCAGTTAATAATGACGGCCGATAAATTTGAAAGGGTGGAGGGGGGGGGGTAGGTTGACAACCCCTGTATTAGACCAAACATATTGAAATATACCAACCAGATATGTTCACACTTAAAGCCCATCAAGTGTTAAACATGTTAGATGACGGAGCATTCAAGCAGACAACCTGAAAAAAACGTATGCTTACCGTTTTTATGTGATACGCCTTGCCTGTTGTTATGTGTTATGTAAGTAACATGTAAGTAAATAATTGGGAGCAAATGTAGCATTATTTTTCTTTATCGTTTTTAATAAAATGTGTCCACACCGAGGATTTCTTCCACATGCTGTCAACAATTAGCCTAGTAAACATTGAATACGTTTTGCTAGTCTTCTAAACAGTCTAAATTTGGGCGAGTTTAAAGTTGTGAAAACTAGGGTGTTTTGACTTCCTGTCTTATAAGTCTTGTTTATTAAACCACACAAAAATTAATTATTAATTAATTAAAATGTACTTATTAATCATAATCAATGTTCTTACACACACAAACAAAAATAAATCAGGTCTGCATGTCCCTCCCGACCTGACAAATTATGAATTAAAAAGCGTTATGAAAGCAACACCAGCGATTAATTGACAAGTGAAAATTTGGTTGACCAAGAGCATGTCGACCAGTTAATGGGTTAACGACCAGAAGGTGTCAGTCCTAATATATACACTGCTCAAAGAAAAAAAGGGAACACTCAATCATCACAGTATAACACCCAGCCAATTAAACTTCTGGTATATCAACCTGTTCAGTTAGGAAGCATAAGTGATTGTGAATTGAATTCACCTGTTTTGGTCCAAAAGAAAGCGACAACAGGTGGACAGGATAGGCAAGGCAAATTCCACAAAGGGAATGGTTTTGCAGGTGGTGGCTGTAGGGAAACCAATCACCGAATCTTCCCCCCTCTTTGGTTAAGATCAAAGGAACAGGCCCAAAACGGCCCTGGTGAACACTCTAGGGTGGCCAGCCTGTTTCTCTCACACAACGTATCTTAGATTTAGACAAAACAGCACACTGCTTCCACTCTAAGGACGAATACATTTGGATTAAGAAATTGATGCCTAAAGAACGTTCAATGAAATTATTGTACATTGAGAACGAGAAGAAATTGTAATATCAATTGTTGTATTTCTAATAATATATATATATTGTGTATTTGTATTTCTAAGTGAACTAGCATTGTCAAGTTCAATTAAAATGTTCACAATGACATTTTGTAAGCTTTGCAAATGTTATATAGAACATATTCCAAGTATATAAGCGTAAATATAAACAAAACGATACAAGGTAAGCTGGCTGGCAATCCTTATCTTATTAAAGTGAGATAATCAACACCTCTGTTCATTGGCATGCAGCCAATGAAATGACCCAGGCATCCTTCCCTACACCCCTTTCTCAAACTAGCTTAAATAGGGTTCCCTACCAGGAAACTATTAATTTTAAACGTCCGCAGGTAACCTGGTAGGCCACCCTGCGTTACTCGGGTTGCTATAATTGCACCCCCTCTATTCCTTGACCACGCGTCTGCTAGCCTCTCTCAGAACAAAGGAAGTTGCACACTTTTGAACTTTCTAACTTCACCACTTCAGAGCAAAGGAACCTTTATTCAAATGACGTTCGGTACTTCACAACTTCCAACGTTTTCCGAAATGATTCAGAGCTTTTAACCAAATCTACCCGCTGGATCGCCGAGACAGAACCAGCGCACATTTGTTCTTACCATAAGAGGTCAAAGAAGACCCAAAACCCACGTTTCTTTTCCATGTTTATTCAAACAAGGATCTAACTTTCAGAACTTTCAAACTTCACAACTTCCAACATTTATTCAAACGATTCAGAACTTTACCACAAAAACCACGGACTTCTCAACTTTGGTCCAGCCACAACAGCAGACCTAGGACCAATTATTCAGTGCCACAGCTCCGCCTTTCTTCTCACAGTAACGTAACACAAGCTATTCATAACATTGAGCATATGATGCTATAAGCCTGTATGCTGTGTTGTTTTTACCATAATTTGCCAATATTTTAACTGTTATACTGTGTATGTTTAGATACCAACCACTTTAGTTTATCAACGTCATCATTTAATCATTCTTTGTAGTACCGTAATTTTCATGCTTTCTTTAGATTAGTAAATAAATAGAATTGCTTTGCATTCAAACCCAGCTGTGTCGTATCTTTGTTTTCATACAATCATTTATTCTCGTAACATAGAACGTCACTACTTCAGAATTGAGATATAAAACATTTTAACTATTACATTATTAAATTAATGATTAATTCGGACTCCCGCAGAGCCGTGCTTAGCCTATATTAAATTCTGTGTGGTGGTGCCCGTATATCGGTAATAACACTTCATTTCACCTTGATCGATAATAATATTAATTTATTAATTAATTGATAATCTACAAATATTGATAAAGCGTAATTTACACACAAGTAGTATAAGCCAGTCACCCTACATGGTCATGGGCCATTTCTCACTCCTGATCCTTCCTGACTGATTTTACGCAAGTTTTGCATTTCGCTAGTGCTCTTGTCACTCCTGGTAGCACGAGGCGATACCTGCAGCCCATTCAGGTTGCACAGGTAGCTCAGCTCCTCCAGAATGGCACATCCATACATGCCGTCACGAGAAGGCTTTCTGTATCTCCCAGCACAGTCTCCAGAGGAGATACCAGGAGACGGGCCATTACACGAGGAGAGCGGGACAGGGCCGTAGAAGGGCAACAACCCAGCAGCAGGACCGGTATCTGCTCCTTTGTGCGAGGAGGAACAGGAGGAGCACTGTCAGGGCCCTACAAAATGACCTCCAGCGGGCTACTCATGTGTATGTTTCTGACCAAACTGTCAGAAACAGACTCCATGAGGGTGGCATGAGGGCCCGACGTCCTCTAGTGGGATCTGTGCTCACAGCCCAGCACCGTGCAGCTTGATTGGCATTTGCCAAAGAACACCAGACTTGGCAGCTCCACTGGCGCCCTGTTCTCTTCACAGATGAGAGCCGGTTCACACTGAGCACGTGACAGACGTGAAAGAGTCTGGAGACGCCGTGGTGAACGTTATGCTACCTTACTTTACGCAAGTTGGATCAGCCTGTGATTTTGATTTTTCACTTTGATTTCGGTGTGAGAGCTCACATTGTCTGGATAACACCACCCTCAATTTAATGATCATTGCTCAGACTGAGAATCTGAAGGAAAGGTGTGAAAATGTGAGACTAAATAGCATACTAGGGAGGTTAGAGATAAAGTAATAGACTTGCAAAAATTAGGAAAAGGGTACAAAATAATATTCAAGTGTTTGGATATCCCTGTGTGCACTATTGTATCAATAGTGAGGAAGTGGCACCTGCATTGCACCACCCAGGCACTACCTAGACAAGGCCGTCCCTCAAAAGTCAGTGTCTGAACAAGGAGGAGACCAGTGAGGGAAGCCACAGAAATGCCAATCACTTTGATGGGGCTACAGAGTTCAGTGGCTGAGAGTGGAGTGAAAGTGCACCAGTCAACCATATCAAGAGCTCTGCATAATACTGGCCTGTGTGGGAGGGTGGCTAGAAAGAAGCCATTCCTCAAGAACACCATATCAAAGCACGTCTGGAGTCTGCCAGAAAGCATGAGTGACCCAGATGTGGGACAAGGTTTTGTGGTCTGATGATACAACGATAAAGCCAAAATTCAAAGCGCTGTGTGACGCAAACCTTACAATGCCCATGCTTCAAGAAACACCATCCCAAAAGTGAAGTATGGTGGTGGCAGCATCATGCTGTGGGGATGCTTTTCATTAGCAGAGATGGCATCTTGTTCAAATTCAAGGAAGAATGGATGGAGCAAAATACAGGGAGATAGTGCAAGAGAACCTGCTTCAGGTTTAAAAAAAACTGAAGCTTTGGGAGAAACTTCACCTTTCAGCCGGACAATGATCCCAAGCACAGGGCCAAAGCAACACAATACCATCAAGCATCTGTGGCACTGTTTGAAAGTTGCGTTCCACTCCACAAGCATCATCCAACCAACCTGAACAACCTAGAGCAAATCTGCAAAGAATGGGTAAAAATCACTCCCGAACAGTGTGCAAAGTTGGTAGATACTAACCCCAACAGATTTAAGGCTGTTATTCCAGCAAAAGATGGCTCTACCAAATGGTAATGCGTAGGGGCTGAATACTTTTGCAAGCAGCATTTTTCTGTATTTTTTTTTGCTGACGGATAATTAATTTTGCCGTTAAAAATGTACTGTTATAGCATATGAGTTTGCTATAAAAATACTGACTGGAAAAATGTGTATAAGTATAATTTGTAATACAGACATATTATAAGTTTCAAGGGGGTTGAATTATTTTGCAAGCCACTGTATATGTATGCGTGTAGATATTAGTCCAAAATGAGGAAAACACTCAGAAAAGTAAAACAAATAAAAAGCTAAACCACGAAGAACAAACATCTAATTAAATATATAAAATACATTTAATGTGTAGTGCCAATAAAATGCAACACATAAACAAAAAGACATCTTATTTACAATTTTCACCGCCATTTACCCCTCCATGATTCTTCAATTTACACCAAGTATATTTTGAACGCTCAATCTAACCTAGCTCGAGGGTGTGGACAAAAAGATAACGTAACAAGATGAAAGACAGCACTACGTTGTTTTGATAGTGTCGAAAACCTCCCTACACCGAAGACATTACTTAGATTGGAAATAATATCTGACGTTTGAGAATACATTTTTATATAGATCAACAGCATATGGCTGTCAACATTGAATGAATTGAGTTAGCGTGATCCTAGCGTCTGCGGGTTGGAGCGATAAACCATGTTCTGTTTGTGCAGAGTTTGGCTAGCACTTACAGCCTTCTATATTTGCAGGTTAACGTTCACATGCCTGTATGCTGAATGTGGTTACGCATTGCTCCGGTCTAGTGACTATACATGCCAGTTAATTCTGACATAGCCCACAATACAACCTTATTCCCTCATTCCAATTTTTTAGACGATCAGAACACTGCCAAGCTACCGTGGTTTTACGTAATGTGACGTCACCTTTCTTTGTCCCACTTTTCTCCTCGCTGGTTTAACTTGCAGGGCGAACAGTCCAATGTGTTTCGTTTTTTCCCTTTTATTTTCTGGTGCCGACAAGCATGCGTAGCACCGTTTAACCGAATAGCCGAGCATATATATATATATATATATATATATATATATATATATATATATATATATATAGTTTATATATCAACTTTGGGTAAATAAAATATATATGTTTTTTTTTTCCACACAAGTTGATTGGCTGCAAACACAAGCATACACACTGAATCAAACAAGTAGTCCAAGGGCCCTTACAAAGTAGACAGCTCCAAAGCTGCCGTGTCCTATCTCACGAAGGTCTGCAAACAGCTTCTCTGGGTCATCTCGGAAGAAGAGCTCAGCTACATCGGGGTCCTTGAGATTGCCCGCCCGTACACTTGCGGGCATTGCCAGGGCCTGGCCAAAAGAAACAATCATTGGTAACAGCACATCTATGAATTAATCACATTTTTATCCATTTGGACCATAGAATGTTCTTATGGGTATCAGCTGAATTTAAAAGGTTACAAGTTTGTGAAGATGCAGAATCAGGTATAGCATGACACAAGGTTATAAAAAGCAGTGAACTTTAGAGAGAATCATGTATGGCAATAATTTAAACAGATTAGTGTGTACAGGGGAAGAAGATCGTAAGAACTAGAGGAGACAATGTACATGATGGAGAGATCAAGTTAAGAATAATGTTTTGAACAAAGACAGAAAACTGAAAAACAGGCTAGTTCTTTAAAGGGACACTTTAAAACTATAATTGTTTTAATTAATTAAATTAAATTAAATTAATTCACTTCATCCATAGCAAATATCTGACAATGAATGGAGCAGGGTTGCAAGATTTACGGGTACCACAGTACCAAGGCCCCGCAATACGTCTGTGCAGTACTGCAGACACGGTAATGTGTATGTTGACAGCTGCATATGTTGAAAGGCTACTAAATGGCCTTCTTCTTGACTACGCCCACTATCAAGTATTTGGGAAGAAAGTCTGCTTGGATTGACATGCAGCCATTGCTCTTGGTAAATGATACTCATTAGCTGGAAAGCAAAAGCTAACACTACTAGCTCAATATCAAAATTAACAGTCATCAGTTTGACGTTTTGGCAATTTGTAATAAGCACGCAGGGAGTAGATGGTAGATCAACGGATCTGAAGCAAATAGGGCAGGGGAAGAAAATCAGCAGCGGTAAGGGGAACAAGGATGCTCTGTGTGTGTGCACGCGCCTGTGCTCTGCCTGTTATCTTTGACTAGGGTGTATGTGTATATTTAATATTATCAGTAGAATTTGTTGTTCCTACCAAATTTCTTGTTGGTAGCTCATAACTAAACAGACTTGTATACAAGTTAAGGTGTGAGACAAAGGGAGTGAAAGCTACGAATATGAGATTGTTAATTTTGTAACATTAGAATAAAAATATTATACTTAGCTGTTAAGTCCACAGCCTAAGTGCCGAAAGTTGGCCAAATACTTCTCCATTATTCAAGCAATAATATGTATATCATTACATCCCCGCAATTAGTCTATTTGACCGTAAACGTATAAGTAGCCACATATAATTTATGTGTAAATATACATTTATTTCCGTGAAAAGTCAGCTTTAAATGCAGTTGTTTCATGACACTACTTGTTATCGTGATACAGTATTCTAGGGAATATTTCGGTTTTGTGAGAACGCTAGAATGAGGTCTACTACTCTTCAATCAACAACGCTTTATGCGAAAATGGACTGAATCAAATTTTAGTGAAGGGAAACTTATGTCGCTAAATCTTAAAACAGCTAACGGTCTATTTGAATTGTTTCTTAGTCCCACTATGAAAAATTAAGATCAGTTAGCTTTCAGACAACCTAAGGCTTCCATATGTAATCAGAAAGCTTTGTGAATATTGTTTTACAAACTGTTACTGTCAATATTATTATTGAATAGTGCTGTTTTCTATAGCAGAATGCAAATTGAATATTAAATAATGACAGCTGAACAAAAAACGATGTGCAACAATATAAACACCATACAATATCGTATTGTGTCTGCATTTTTGAGAATGTGAGCCTTGTTGTATACGGTACCGCATGTCATCGGTATGGATTTGGGTTTACAAATTCAGTGGCCCCTATTGCATGGATTTAGTTATTCCCAAAGCCACCAGATACACTCCTGACATAACAGATAAAACGAATTCACCAGAAAATAAGTTAGTACAACTAGCAATGCTAGCTAACATTTAGCTAATGCTCACAAATATTCACAGCGCAAACTAACGTTCAACTACACTAACTAAACTTGAGCAATCAGACAGAGCTTGTTAACGTAGTCTATAAAAAGGTAGGGCGGAAAGTCAAACAATAGTATCAAGTGAACTAAGGCTAAGCGAACAGTAACTTCAGTTAGTCTTCTAGTTTTCATAACGCCGTTTATTGTTGGCTACATCTAACTTGCCTGGCAATACACACAACCAAGTCAACTGTAATCATATTAATACATACACTTAAATTGGCAAATATCTATATCAGTTACTTTACCTAACGCGTTAGTTAATTAATCCTGACTCACCCATCGACCCTGATGGGGGAACTGTCACTGGCAGGAAATTGAAAGACCCTGTTGCTAACATTAACGCTCCGTACAACAGAGTTGGCTAGTGTAATATTTTTAACTAGCTTTCATTTAACTCGCATATCAGCTTAATAAGAGCTATCTGACAGTTAACAGTTGTATCGGTAAGTCGCTATCGTTATAATACAGTTCCTTACCGCGGTTAATAGTTGCCCCGCTCGGTGCTGGTTTAAAAAAAAAAAAAAAAAAATGTAAAAACGCTGGCTAGCAAGCGTCTAGCTCCAATATCGTTTCCCAAGTCTGGAATCAAGCCAGAGTAGTCAAATACATAGGTGGTCCATTATCATTGCTATCACTCTCAGTTTCTCTTCCCCGATATATCTTAAAATTATTTAGACAGATATGACCGTTTCAGTACCAACTTAACGTTAGCGCAATGCCAGATAGGTAACGTCACTAGCCTTGATAGCTTGTTTAGCTAACTAGCAAGCGGGTTTTAAGTCTAGTTCGGGGTGTGGTTGGTGATGTTCTTTATGGCTGCTTCTTTTAGTTTCATGTTGTGCAGTTACATCCGTCCTTTTGTTAAATGTATTCGAATAATTGTCTTGATCCCCTTTTCTACCTCGCCCATGCGTTTCTATTAGTCTTACACTTTCTTGATCTTACTGGCTAGGTTATCAGCTTTCAACGTTAGCTTGCCAGAACGAGAAGATGGCACAGAAAGGGGCGGAACTGAGACCGGAAAATGAAATGTTTATCCTGCCACTGGCCTTGTTTATTTTTTTTTGTTTTTTTTTGTTTTTTTTATGTATTTATTGAAAATATCAATATCAAACAATCAAAATGGCATTACAAATGACTGAATAGATTTAAAGGTCTAAACAGCAGAAACAGCATCTGAATAAACAGAAATAAATGAAATAGAAAACAATAAAATAAGTAAATCATAATACTAATTAAAGAAAGAAGAGGGGCATCAATCCAGATACAGAGACATTTGATCCATTAGTTTTAAGGCACTTCTACATTCCAATTTTTTAAGAGATTTGCAAAAGGAGAACAGTTCATTTTTAAATGCAATAAAGTTCGGGTTGACTTTAAAGAATCTACATTTGTGAATATAGTATTTACACATAATCAACATGTTATTACACATGTATTGCACACTTTTGTTTTCTGCAAAGACACCGACTTTAATACTATTATAGTCAAACATTGGAATTCTATTTTTAGTTGCAAGCCAGCTATGCAAATCATCCCAACAATTTTTTACAACGGTACAATTATAAAACAGGTGTTCTTGTGTCTCAGTTTCTCGTTGACAGAATGTACATAGATTATTTTCCAATTTAAATCTAATTCTCAAAATTCTAGGCATGGATAAATATCGTTGAGCGTTTTAAAATGGACTTCTTTCATTTTTGGTAATAAGGGAAAAGATAAATACCTACATCTTATTATAGCACATTCTTTCTTTGACATATTTGAACAAAATACCTTTCTTCTCACAGGAAGAGGGAAACATTCAGTTGTTAGAGTTGATCTTAAGTTGAAGTTATTACACTTAATATCTAAAATGTTATAGTTACCTATAAATAAAGTTGGCAATGCAGGTATTACAGAGGAATATTGTAGACTTGCTTTTACCATATTTATCATAGTTGTAGGAATGGCTTTAGTTACTATAGAATATGTTTTGAGATTACAATCCAAGTTAAATTTGCTTTTAAAACATTTATATTCTAAAATTGTACCATTTGAGTCCATTAAATGTACAATAGCCCACACTCCTTTATCCATCCAATCTTTATAAAATAAAGATTTCTTTTTGTGTAGGATATATCTATTATTCCAGATTGTCGCACTGTGTGGACTGAAATTATGTTTATGAAGCATTTTCCAATAAAGTAATACTTGTTTATGATAATTAGATAATTTGAGAGGCAATTTAGGAGGGTCAAAATCACATTTTAGTAGAAAGTCTATACCTCCAACCATTTCAAATAGATAAGAGGGAATACTAAACCACATTGAATGTTTGTGTTTTATAAAATTTTGCAACCATCTAAGTTTAATAGCGCCATTCATAACCTCAAAATCAATTACATTTAGGCCTCCTTCTTCAACAGGTTTTACAATGTCATTTTTCCGAATAAGATGTTGTTTATTATTCCAAATAAAGTTATATTGAATTTGATTTATATTTTTTATGCATTTGGCTGGGACAGCTAAGGAGTATGCTGGATATATCAATCTTGAAATACCTTCCATCTTTGTTAAGAGAATTCTACCGAATATTGATATATTTCTTTGTAACCAACTATTTAAAATCTTTTTGTTCTTTTCCACAATAATTTGAATGTTAGCATTTTCCCTATTAATTAGATCTTTACTGATAGTTATTCCTAAATATTTAATTTCATTTTTAACAGGAATATTATGGATCAGAGTTGCTGTATTATTATGAATTGTTAGTATCTCACATTTATTTAGGTTTAAAGAAAGCCCTGAAGCATGAGAAAAAGAAGACACAGCTTTCAATGCATTAGGTATTTCATCAGAGTTTTTTAACAGTAAGACTGTATCATCAGCTAATTGTGTTATTTTTAATGATTTGTCAGCAAAATTTAGGGGTCTAATTGTATCATTATTTTGAATATATATTGCCAATATTTCAGTAGCTATTATAAAAAGGAGAGGGCTAACCGGATCACCTTGTCGAATTCCCCTTTTAACATCAAATCTGGCAGTGGTACCAGAGGGGAGTAAAACAGCACTAGTTATACCTTTATATAACATTGATATTGTATTTATGAATTTTGTTCCAAACCCAAAATGCTGGAGTGCCTTCAAAATAAAAGGATGCTCAAGCCTGTCAAACGCTTTAAAAAAATCTAAGAATAATACAATACCATCGTCTTCTATTAATGATTCATAATCTAGTAGGTCTAAAATTAGTCGAATATTATTATGAATCAGTCTTTTTGGAAGAAAACCAGATTGTGTTTCACTAATAATTTTGTCCATACCGCTTTTAAGTCTATTAGCTAAAATATGAGTAAAAATTTTATAATCAACATTCAGTAATGTAATTGGTCTCAAGTTGTCGATAATTGTCTTGTCTTTGTTTGGTTTTGGAATTAATGAGATTATCCCTTGCTTCATTGTTGTTAACAATTCACTATTTTGTAAACATTCTTTTAGAGCTTCAAATAGTAATTCTCTTATATCATTCCAAAAAAACTGATAAAAATTTGTTGTAAGGCCATCCTGACCAGGAGATTTTCCCAAAGTCAGTTTTTTAACAGTATCATCCAGCTCTCCAATATTTAACTCCATGTCACATGTTTCTCTGAAGTCAGAATTTATTTGAGGAATAAATGTTTTAATTTCTGTAAAGAACTTATTTGACCCAACCTCAGAAAAAGTTGAAGAGTATAAATCTTGGTAAAATAAATGAATTTCTTTGGAAATTTCTTTTGGGTTTGTAATCAAATTACCATTAATTTTTAACATTGCGACTGAATTTCTTTCCTGCCTTGTTTTCTCTAATTTACAAAAGTATGTGCTATTTTTTTCTCCATCTTCGATCCATTTGGCCCTAGACCGTATAAAAGCTCCCTTAGCTTTATTTAAATAAAGTTCATCTAATTTAGATTGTAGGTGAAATATTTTTTCTTTATTTGTATCTGAGAGTGTAGCTGCTTTACAGCATTCATTTAAATCACTTATTAGTTTTCTTTCTGTTTCTCTTTGTTTTCTACTTTTTTCTATACCATATTGAATTGAGAATTTTCTTATTTTATATTTAAAAAATTCCCATTTGCCTCCAGAAGAGCAAATGCTATTGTTTGTTTTAATAGAGGTTAAGATTTTTTTAACTACATCACAATATTGTGGATCTTTCAAATAATTTGCATTAAATTTCCAATATTTTTGCCTATAATTTGTCTCTGTTTCAGGGGCTAATGTGATTGATACTATACTATGGTCAGTAACAGGAGCTGCAGATAGATCAGCATATGAGATATGTTTTAAAATATTTTGAGTTGCTAGCCATAAATCTATTCTTGATTTATTGTTCCCATTAGGTCTAATCCATGAAAATTGTCTTACATTAGTATTCAGATGTCTCCATATATCATATAGGGAATTGTTATTGCAAAAATTACTAAATAAGGGGTTAAATTCATGGGTTGTATATTTTGTAGGGAATCTATCCATCCATTCATCAGGAACAAAATTAAAGTCACCTCCCACTAATAAGTTATCAGTTGAATATTTGTTTTTAAATTCCCTTATATTATTGGAAATATCATCAAACAAAAGTCTGTTCTTTACCTCAACATTGTACCCATAGACGTTTTCATACCGCTCACGCCCATCCCGATTCGGTAGTCAAGTCTGTATGAGAAACCACCATTAAGGGAATAATAAAAATAATAATAATAATAATAAGTGGTTAGCAACTGTCGCCTCACAGCAAGAAGGTTCTGGGTAGGAATCTACCCGCGGGCTGGGGCCTTTCTGTGTCTAGTTTGCATGTTCTCCCCGTGTATGCGTGGGTTCTCTCCGGGTGCTCCGGGTTCCTCCCACAGTCCAAAAACATGCAGGTGAATTGGTGACTCTAAATTGTCCGTGAGTGTGAGTGGTAGTGATGTGTCGTTCATGAACAATTCGTTCATTTTGAAGAATCTTTAAAATGACTCGGGACTAACGAGTGTTCTGAGAGAGTGATGCGTTCATTTTGGACGCGCATGCGCAACAACAGTTGTGTTTGAGTCATTTGTTAATTTCGTTCAGCATAGGTTTGGTATGCCTTACAGAAAACAGAAATTAATAGTTCACCCCTCGACTGGGTCTTCGGGTCTGAGTCGTTCGTTCAACTTTCACGTGACAGCGCCTCCGGCTGTTGTCGAATTGTCTATTTTGCTTAGGAAGGTTCCAAACTGGATGAAATGACCCGGAAGTATCTAAGGTATTTTTTTAGTTTTTTTTTGTTTTTTAACTTTTTTTTTCTTTTTTTTTTCTTTTTTTGCGGATTTTTCTTTTTTCTTTTTTTTTTTTACACAAACATTTACAAAATTCTCGATGGGAGACAATAGTTGTGCAATAACAACATTACAGTAAACAAACCAAAAAAAAAATACATTTCAAGGCCTGTCATTTGACATCAAATTATTCAAGTATCAACTTAATATGAATACATAAGGCTTTGGATACACACATTCTTTAAAACAATAGAAATTTGTTCATATCTTCACTTCACAGATCTGCCTCCTGACTTGAGTCCTTCAGAAGCATTAGAGATGAGAGATCTTTAACACAATAAGGGAAGGACTTTTGTTTTGCCATTTGCATTTATGAATATGGTATTTACCTATAAGTGTTATTATATTACATAGCCTGAAAAAATCTTTTGACAAATTATTACTGTAAAGGACCTGTTCTAAAGACCAGGGTGCAATTTTTTCCATTTTTATATTCATCCAATTCACTATGTCTTGCCAAAACTTAACTGTAATTGGACAAGAGAAAAAGAGATGTTCAATACTTTCGTCCTCTTGTGAGCAAAACCCACATGGCTCCACCTCAAAACCAAATCTTTTTTTCAACATTGCGGCTGCTGGGTAATATCCATTTAAAATTTTAAATTGCATTTCTTAAATTTTTGGGGGAATGGGCCATTTCATAAACTTTGTATATTTATTTGTGATTTTCGTGTTGTTACCATGTATTTTTGTATTTTTGTTAAAGTCATTAAATGCTATACTTTTAACTGTAAAGTACGTAAGCTTATTTGTCCTTTTGAATAGTGTAAATAGTTTTGTATCAAAGTCAATAGAGGTAAAGGTATTGCCTTACATACTTTGTTGTATTCTCTAAATGAACTTTGTAAGTTATACTTGTCATTAAAGTCAGTTAATGTGAGGAATTGACCCTGCTCATCTAATGAATCAGTAATAAAAGTAATGTTCTTTTCATACCATTCTTCAATGAATAATGACTTTCTATTAGTTGTAATTGTTCTATTGTTCCACAAGGTGGAGCCATGGGGCGTAAAGTTATGGGTAAACACCATCTTCCAATAAAACAAAACTTGTCTGTGATATTCTAACAACTTCACAGGCAATCTTAAAACATCAAAGTCACATTTTAACAGAAATTCCAATCCTCCCACTTTTTAAAAAAATGTTCTTGGGGATATGAAACCATACAGAATCATGTTTTGAAAGAAATGCTATTATCCAATTGATCTTAAAAACCCCAACCATTGATTCAAGATCAATTGTCTTTATACCTCCTTTGTTATACTCTTTAACCATTTGTGATTTTTTAATATAGTGTTTTTTATTACGCCAAATGAAATTATAAATTATGGAGTTTGTCTTTTTAATATTTTGTGGAGTGATATACAGTATAATGAATAACTTGGGTAGACCATTTTTGAGATACCTTCTGATTTTGATAATAAATTACGTCCAAAAATAGTAATGTCTCTTGAAAGCCAATGATTAAGTGCTTTTGACATATCATCTATTTTTTCTTTTATATTTTTTTACTCTCTATTTCTGATATCTTTAGTTAAATAAATGCCCAAATATTTAACTTCAGTTTTTACAGGAATCAACCTCATATTGGCATCAGAGCATTCATACAGAGGTAGGAGTTCACTTTTTTTAAGATTCAGACATAAGTCCGATGCCTTCGAGAAAACTGAAATCACATTTAGAGCTTTTTCAAGTATTGATTTATCCTTTAGAAATATTACAGTGTCATCTGCAAATTGGCTTATTCTAAATTCTGTATCAAATATTTGTATTCCTTCAAGGTCTGGGTGGTTCACAATGAGGTAAGCCAGAGAATAAATAATTTTGGAGAAATCGGACATCCTTGTCTAATTCCGCAGAATACATCTATTCTGGGAGTTATGCCTGGATTAAGAGAGATATAACTGTAAATCTGGTTGTAAAACATTTTAATTACTTTCCAGAATTTTTCACCAAATCAAAAAATTTGAAGAAATCGAAGTAAGAAATCATGCTCTATTGAGTCAAATGCTTTGAAAAAGTCAATAAATAAAATGAAACTTTCTGAGTCTATATATGACTGACAATCTAACATGTCTAGAGATTAATTTTATATTGTTGTGTATATGTCTACCTTTAATAAAAGTCGATTAAAACTCATCAATTAGTTTTGTCTAACACTTTTATTTCTGTTCGCATATGCCAAAGAAATTAATTTATAGTCGTTACAAAGCAATGTTATAGGTCTCCAATTGTCTAGTTGTAATAGGTCCGTGTTAGGTTTCGGCAACAATGTGATTAAACCAGTTTTCATAGTAGGAGATAATTGTTCATTGTTTATACAATCTAAAAAGGCTTTGAACAACAAATCCCTAATATCCTCCCAAAATGTCCTATAAAATTCTATTGTCAAACCATCTATTCCGGGCGACTTCCCATTTTTCATTTGTCTTAGAGCTATTTCTATTTCTTTTATAGTCAAATCCTCTTCTAATAATAATTTATTTTCCTCATCCAGTTTATTAGCATAATCTTTTATTCTAACAAAAAAAGGTATCAGTGTCTTCTTTCTGAATTTTTTGCTTGTAAAGATTACTATAAAATATGCCAATTTCTATCATTATTTGATTAGAGTCCTCTATAATAGTGCCATTCTTATTCAGTTTAGTTATTCTTTTTTTTGTTTGTCTTCTTTTCTCAAGACTGTAAAAATATGATGAATTTTTCTCTCCCTGTTCAATCCATTTGGCTTTTGATCTTACAAAAGCTCCTTTTGCTTTCTCCATGTATATATCATCTAACTTATTTTGAAGAGCATGTAATATTTCTGTCTCTTCTATAGTTATATCAAACTTACCACAAAGTGAATTTATTTGTTCAATTAATTTTTTCAGTTTCTGTTTACGCATTTCAGAAAGCTTTTTTCCTATTTCTATGGCTAAATGTTTAACCCTGTATTTAAACCATTCCCACTTACTTATATTTGACATGTTCATGTTATTAGTTTCCAAGTGAATTATTTGAACTTGTGTACAAAAATCTTTATTGTGCACCATCATCATCATCATCATCTTCATACGCTTTGTCCGGGGTCGGGTCGCGAAGGTAGCAGTTCCAGCAGGGCATCCCAAACTTCCCTTTCCCGGGCCACATTAACCAGCTCTGACTGGGGGATTCCAAGGCGTTCCCAGGCCAGTGTGGAGATATTGTGCACCATGTGTTATTAAATTTCAAATTTCCAGACGTTATCAGACCTTTGTTTCTGTTTGATTATAGATAAGGACAGACTGATGAGACAGTGATCAGTTAGTGGAGATGTTTGGATCTCCCACTTGGTAACAAAAGTGGTTATTGTTTGTGAAATTAGCCAATAATCTAATCTTGAGCAGAGGTTATTATTAGCTGGACTAAACCATGTAAATTTCCCAGTGTTAGGGTTTGTCATCCTCCAATAATCTACCATATTAGTTGACATACAAAAATCTTTAATAATACTATCATGCTCTGGTTGTTGACCCTTTTGTGGCTTTCTATCCAACCATAAGTTAGGTGCTATGTTAAATTTACCCCCTACTATGACATGGTCCGTATTATATGTAATTTTCCATTCTCCAATTAACTGTCTTAATTTTGTTATCATGTTTCTATTTAGAGTCCTATTATTGCATCCATATACATTGATTAGGAGAAATCTCTTTTCATAGATCTCTACTACCACCATAAGCCAATGTCCCTCATCATCACTTTTATATTCAATTATTTTCCCTATAAATCTGTAAAATAAAATCATCACTCCCGCAGAGTGAGAAGTACCATGTGAGTAAAGAACAACATCTCCCCATTGTTGCTTCCAAAATTTCTCATCCTCTGTGCTAGAATGTGTTTCTTGTGAAAACATAAGATTAGCCTTCACCTCTTTGCAAAGTAAAAAAAATGGCCTTGCGTTTAACAATATTTTTTAAGCCTCGAACATTTAAGGAACTTATCTGAACAGACATAAAATTAAGAATAGAAAATTACACACTTTTTATTATGCTAAGAAAAAATAATGCTTCAAGCAGGAATGAGCATATTGTCCTATAAATCCTGTTTTAACAGTGCTCTCTTAGTTAGAATTATCAAAGTGAGAACCCCATATCATAAAGTGCCAATTTAAATCTCTCACAAACTATTATTAACTAGGATATGGTATATTATTGTTTTATTGTTTTATATATATATACCCTTGCTGGG